>KN890836.1:23586-48201 GCA_000934455.1 Apostichopus parvimensis
AAGCAGTTTGCTAACAGTTTTTGTTTTATTTTAAAACTAAAAATAAGTGAAAATCTTGTAAAAAAATGGAAATAATGCTCTGTTTAATATCTCACAGGTAGGTATAACTTCAGATGCTTTTTTTTTTTATATATAATTTTTTTTTGCCACAATTTGTTAATATTACTTTAAATGGTATGAATGTGTGATTAATTAATATTACTCCCAAAAATGTGGGATTGTGATGGATGGTATCAGAAGTGGGAGAGTTTCATACATTCAATGTGAGCCTGTTTCTGTCGTCTTTTCCTTAAAATCTTGATTTCATGGATATTATTATTTAAGCAACTATATATTAGCTGTACTCTGCGTACACATGATTGTCATTGATGGTGTCATTAGTGGGAAAGTTTCATACATTCAGTGTGAGCCTGTTTTTGTTGTTGCTCTTAAATCTTGATTAGTTGATATGATGATTTAGGCAACCATATATTAGCTATACTCTACTTGCACATGATTGTCATGAATGGTGACAGCAGTGTGAAAATTTCACATAGTTGTCTTAACCTCAATTTGGTGACTGTTCCTCCCAGACCTTGAAGCATAGGGATGTGGGATTTTATGCCACCATATATTAAATGTACTCTTTATGTGTACATGTGAGTCACTTCACTCAAACTAGCTGGAAGTAACAGCAAGATTGATTTTGCCGACTCATACATATATTTCTGTATTCGAGGTAAATTAAAGTGATTGTAGAATTGGTAGTATTGCACATGAATGTTACCATTTCATCAAAATTTTCAACTTTGGCTTATGTTGGATATGATGCATGCTTATGTATGCTTCATTTTATTGCATGTTTTTTTCATCTCATTAGTGTGCAGCTAATTTGGTAATTAATGTTTAGAATGAAGATTTTTAAGCTAGTATATTTGTTTTTGAAAACTGACAAAGATTGATGCATATATTCAAAAATGTTCTATTTATCCCTTCTTTTTTTTGTCAGTGAAATTTTTGACAGTCAAAACAAGTCTTGTTGACTCATCTCTATTGAATAAAACATACCGTCTGTTTTATAAGTGTCTTGAAGAGATAGTACATGAATAAATTAGTAAATATTAAACAAAAATTCTTTTAAATCTTTAATTGATAACTTTGTATGTAACTTACTTTAAGTATTTAAAGCAGAATAAGTATGACAAAACCTGGTTATGTTCTCATGATTTGAAAAGAAAGAAAAAAAACTGCTTTTATTAGTGGATATTTTTATATGTGCTTGCAATTTTGGTGAAAAATTTATATCCATTTTGCAATATTTAAATGTAATTTTTGATTGTCTCAGAGTTTAAGAAATGAAAGGTAAAGGCTGCTTTTCTTTTGTTTTGCTAATTAGAATTCTTTTTTGCCCTGTTATTCATAGAGAGGAATTTCCCATTTTATTTGACGAACCAATACCGATCACTGCTGGAGTATTTTACTTGGCCTGGGCTAAGATCAACGGACCCAGCAGTGACTGTGGATCGGGCGGTCAAGCCATCGTTACGACTGACGACAAGTAAGAAACTCTCTCGAATTATTTTAAATGTTATCTTTATCAATATTGACCATATATATCATAAGACACAGTTGCTCCATGAATCTGCTATTTAAAAACCTTTGAATTTTGTTTTATTCGCAATGGTTTGGTTTAGCTATTAAATTGAATGATAGTAACATGAGAGTCTTTAAACCAACGACAGATGTTTTATGTGAGAGTTTATGTGATAATTGCGGTTTGTGAAAATGTCAATTATTTTGTAGCTTATTTTCTGTAGAATGTTAAACAGATCTGTATGTTTTGAAGATTTTCGTAACTCAGACATGGGGGGTCCTTATCTGAACTGACAAGTTTGTTCATAATCTCACTAAAACTATGTTCTTTCTGACTAAATTTCTTTTTGAATAATTGTTCTTCTTGTGTGTGTGTTTCAAATGCAATATACAGTACTACCTTAAAAATGGCATATATGGCCAGGAGCCTGTTGCGGGTAGGGATGCAGGGTCAATTGTGGATTATTAAGTCCCTTGCACTTTCTCAGGGCAGCAGGTGAATGTACCCCGAGTTTGCATCTAACCTCTCCTTTCATCTTCGTAGGATAACATTCCAGTTTCTGAGCTCCAGGAAATCCAACAATGGTACGGATGTCAGTGCCGGACAGATCCCAAAGATATACTACAGGTAGATTTCAAGTTTTGTGATCTATTGTTATCTATATTTTTATGGTAGCAAAGTAACATTAAATGTGTCATTTTATAAAGTCATTTAGATTTGGATAGTTGTCTGCTGTGGACTACTAAAACAAGATATAGAACCTTTTGTAGCATTTACAGCGTCAGTTTGGCGTTTCATTGGAGGGATAATAATAATAATAATAAATTACATTTATATAGCGCTTAATACAACGTTTCAAAGCGCTTTTCAAAGTAGGAATGAGACAAAGAAAACCAAGGGGAAAAAAGAAACTAGGAATCAAACAGAAATGTTTTAAGTTGTCTCTTGAAAATACAAAGGGAGGGAGAGTCACGAACATGAAATGGAAGTTCATTCCAATGAGAAGGTGCAGCGACCGAAAAGGCACGATCGCCATAAGGAGTGCGGGTACGTGGACCAGGAGTTAATTGCAAATGCGCATGATTGGAAGAGCGAAGCATAACTGTAGTTAACCGAAGCAAAGGAGTAAGAAGGTCAGTGATATATTGAGGGGCAAGCACGTTGATCGCTTTGTAGGTGAGAAGTAGGATCTTAAACTGGATGCGCTGAGAGACGGGAAGCCAATGCAATGAACGGAGTACAGGAGTGATGTGATCAAACTTTTTAGTGAGTAAGACTAGGCGCGCAGGGATGCATGCACTGGCAGACAAGAAATAAGAGCACCAACTACATCAGTTTCTCGCTGTTGGTAAATCAAAGCCATGTCTGCATCACATTATGAACTTCATCTCAATGGTTGCTTCTAAATTCTATTTTATCCGCTGGCAAATGCACTCTGAGAAAGTACAGAAGAAAAGCTCTTTCCGTTGACAACCAGACAAACAGAAATATTTGGAGGATCTTTCTTAATTTTCCAGATTACCACATCCAGAACAAGAGGTCACACCTCAACCAAAGGGGACAGATTTCCCTCTTCACATTCTAACAAGTGCATTCTCCTGTACCGTGTCACCGGTGAGTAACTCTTAAAAGTAACAGTATGTGTAAAGTAGGCGGGCCTGATGTTTCGATCCTGGCAGGATCTTCTTCGAAGGCTGAATGACAAGTAACAGAAACTACAAGGGACAAAATACAAGTGCAAAATACAGATAGGTTAATGAGCAGGGCGAACACAAAAGAGATTGATGTAAGAGGATTAGTTGACAAAGGATGGAGAGAAGTAAATAAAATAAAAGGAAGATTCTGCTAGGATTGAAACGTCAGGCCCACTTACTTTTACACATTCTATTACACAGGCTCTTAAGTGGATTAGCAGGTTGCTAATAGTTTTTGTTTTATTTAAGAACTAAAAATAAGTGCAAATCTTTTAAAACAATGGAAATAATGCTCTGTTTAATATCTCACTGGTAGGTATACTTCAGATGCTTTTTTTCTTATATATATAAACATTTTTGCCACAATTTGTTAATATTACTTTAATCGGTATGAAATGTGTGATTAATTAATATTACTCCAAAAATGTTGGATTGTGATGGATGGTGTTAGAAGTGGGAAAGTTTCATACATTCAGTGTGAGCCTGTTTCAGTTGTTGCTCTTAAATCCTTATTGGTTGATATGATGATTTAAGCAACCATATATTAGCTGTACTCTACTTGCACATGATTGTCATGAATGGTGACAGCAGTGTGAAAATTTCACATAGTTGTCTTAACCTCATTTTTGGTGGCTGTTCCTCCCAGACCTTGAAGCATAGGGATGTGGGATTTTATGCCACCATATATTAAATGTACTCTTTATGTACATGTGAGTCACTTCACTCAAACTAGCTGGAAGTAACAGCAAGATTGATTTTGCCGACTCATACATATATTTCTTTATTCGAGGTTAATCAAAGTGATTTGTAGAATTGGTAGTATTGCACATGAACGTTACCATTTCATCAAAATCTTTTAACTTTGGTTTATGATGGATATGACGCATGCTTATGTATGCTTCTTTTTTATCGCATGTTTTTCTCATCTCATTAATGTCTAGCTTATTTGGTAATTAATGTTTAGAGTCAAGATTTTTAACCTAGTACATTTGTTTTGGAAATGCTGACAAACATTGATGCATTATATCAAATTAGAACTGTCAGTTATGGTCGGCCCATATTAGACGTTTCTTTGCTAAAGGGGTAGTCAGGCACCAAAAGTATGTTGCATACTGTGTAACTAAAGACATGAACCAGTGTTAACTGAAATACAAAAACCAGGCCAGGAGAACCATTTCCAAAGGAATCAAGACATTATGAGTATGTACAGGTGGTGTACAGAAATGGCTAACAGAGATCGGGCACATTATGGAATCAGCAATATTAAACTGGATAGCTTAGTCGATGGAACACTGGTCACTTGTCTGAACCACATTCCCCGCAAAAAGGTTCTTTGGAAGTCATATTTAGAAAGCAAAATTTTTGGAAGAGCAAAGAATTTTTTTTCAAATTTCTGATATTCAGAAACAATAATTTAAGAAAGAACATAATGTTGGCATATCAAGATAACAACTTATGCGTTTTTTGTTTGTTTTGTTTTTTACCGTAGGAGGCCTTCGAGTCCCTGTTACTCCTCTTACAATGGGCGTGGGTTACATTCTCTGAGAAGATGCAGCAGTTCAGTAATCTGGACAAAGAGGAGGAGCAACAACCGATTCTCAAGGACCTCACACGACTCAGTTACATCTGCACTGCTTGTCTCAGACTAACCAAAAGCTTTGTCTGTGACGTGTTTCCAAACCCTGGTAACCTTTTAATCCTTCCTTTTTTTATCATACTTTGTTTTAAAAATTTCTGCCCAGATTTATGATTAGATTCTAAAGTTTGCTTCTAAAAACTAGTGTTAGTACATGTATACATTAGTTGTAGAGCTCAGAAAATAGCGGTATGGAGATGAGGGGTGAAGTAGAAAGAGGCGGGCGGGGAGGGGGGGTTGAGGGGGGTTGAGAGCATTACTCAATTCCATAATAGTAGTCATTTCAACCATTATCATTTGTCTAAATTGTGTCAATTGTAGCGATTTCCCCCAGATTTTGGTGATTTTCCTTACATTTTTTGTTAGTTGTAGAGATGGAATTGTATGCCACCATATGTTAGATGTACTTTAACCAATTATGGGAGTCTGTAATTAGCTGAAATTTGAATTAAATTTGAATTATGTTATTATTTAATTATTTTAATTATCCTCAGCAGTGGTCATAACTTGAAAAAAAAACTTGAAGGAAAAACGAGATGAAGAATCAACTAGGCATATTCACATTCTAGTTGTAGTTTAAAGTAACAACATCTTAACCTACGCTAAGCTGTTTGAAAAATTGTCTAATGCTTGATGAACAAGAAGACTTGATATAGCAAGAAGCTATATCAAATTCCAAGACTTACAAGTCTCAGTTCCAATATTTTCTGGAGTGTTGCATATTATTTTCACAAATTTCTGACTTGTGTTATTCTTAAATACTCAACAAAGAAGAGTTTGCGTCGCTAAGAAATTTTCGCAGGACATGTCGTTGTCGATCCTTTCGTAATGGAATGGGAGTAGTTTTAGTTTTGACTTTTTTTGTAAGTGTTTTAGGTTCATGTTAAAAATGTCCGTTTCAGCTACATATCCATTTTGTGTTTCACTGTCCAGCCACTAGCAAGAAAGTCAAACCCAGCAATACCAATCAACTGCCTCAGTGTATATCATCCACGTGTAAACTGCTGCGGAATATACTCGAGGGATCCTCTCAGTTTGCCCAGCGGAAGAAGGAGAAGAAGCTGACCCCGTCAGCGATAATCCTGGAGGAGGACATCATCGACGAGTGTCAGAGGACCTTCATACACTGCTTTCATGCCTTCTGTCCGACGTCACAGCTGAAATGGGTCTTCTTTTGTGAACTCTTGGGGCAACAAGAAAAGGTTTGTTACATTGTAATTAGTTTTATGTTTGAAGCAAAGCTCCCCTGCAGAGAGTTTGCTTTGTGAATTGTCCTCAGATACATTTGTCCTCATATTGTTATATTTGTCCTCAGTCTGGTACATTGTCCCGAGTTGGTTACATATGTCCCCTCAATTATGTGTATTGGCCTCAGTTGGTTTGTCTTCAATTGTTTATATCGCCCTCAGTCAGTAACAGCTGTCCCCAATTTTGTATGTCCGAAGTCGGTTACATTTGTCCTCATTTCACACCACAATTCACATCATAGCAAATAAGACTTTATATAATTCTTCCGTCAATGTATTATCATCTATCCTTATTCTTACTCTTTCTGTCATCTTTTGCAGGAAATTGCTGTCAATGGTAGTCAGACCTTGCTCACGGCGGTGCTAGGAGCCCTGTGTGACCCATCCATTAAACTTACCAGGGTGTTACCCCTCCTGAAGGTTCAGGAACCCGACCCTTACCCGTTTCTGAAGGAGAAAGGCAACTCGGATAAAACAGCCCTGGAGGACAGTAGCCCTATCGGTGTGGACATGGACAGGGGCAATCTGCTCACCGATCTGGTATCCCACATTGAGAGTAGTCTAAAGGTAGGTCAAAGGTTGCTGTGAAGTCTAAACTTCATGATTTAACATTTTAGAAAATGTTACATGCCGTAAAGGAGTGGGTGAGGGAATTTTGTCTTCAGGTAGATGTGATGGTGAAAGTTTTCAAAAGTTTTCTTGGTAGTCACGAGTGAAGCCTGATGCAGGGTTTTAGTTATACCCGGTGTGTATATGATACAGAAGGATCATCTAGCGAGAGGTCCTTGAGACAGTTAGGATGCGACCATAGTAGGCACCTTGATAAAGTTTTGGGTGGATGTATGAATGAATATCTTTGTTTTGGCTTGTGGACTTCCTTAACTCCTGCTAAAGTTAAGAATATTATTTGAAATGGCTCTAAAGGTTAAAATTCTGTTGTTCTGTTTGTTGTTTGTTTGTCTTAGTTGCCCTGGGATGCAAGTTTTAAAGTATTAGAAACAATACTGAACAGTACAATTTTACTTATGCTCTGTGATTGAAACCTTCAATGGCTGATCAATTAGTGTGAGACATGAAGATTTGCTATTTTTACTAAAACGTTCCTTTCCCCCCTCCATATCAGGGTGAGCAGCAGGTGGCGATGAACACAAGCTTCCAAGAAATATTAGACCAGCTTCTGCAGATATTGTCAGTACCCATAAGGACAGCCTTGGAACAGGTAAGTTTATCAGGGAAATTGTTCCCATCGTATCGAATTCAAGCAAAAGAAATCCTTGTACTTTGATCAGTTACTAACATATCATACTTTTCACAGATTTAAACAGTCATTTAAAATATGATTTTTACCTCTTCTTGCAGAAAGAAGAATTACCTGTTCATTCAATTCAAACCAACACCAGCAATTTCTTGGTTTGTGTGATTGGAGAGCTCGCAAGCCTTGCCACAAACTGTGAAGTAAGTAAAAAGTTCTCCCCCCCCCCTCACCCCCCCCCCCTTGTTTCTTTGTAAAGCATGAAAATACACATAACATACAGTATCTAACTTAATAACAGATATGAACAAAAGTTTCAAGTAAAAGAAATATGTGAAAGGAAATCAAATGTGGTGCTGATGTGCCAAAGAAGGAACTGGATTTTTAACTTTATTTTCCTTTAAAGGTCTGCAGTATTGAATGATCCAGATTTTTCACATGCTTGAACTACTTAAAACTATTTCTGGTGGTTTTTTTCTGTCAAGATTATTCCTTATCATCGATGGTGATCATATTAGACGGATTAATTTTTTGGTCAGGGCAAGTGTTTGAGAGTGGCAGTTAAGTGCTAGTTGAAGTCTAAACATTGACAGTGACCTTAACTTTGTAGCATATTTTGTGGTGCTACAATGGTCACTCAAACCCTCAAGGAAAAGAAATTAATAATTGGTGGAAGAGAAAACTCTTCATAATAGAGAACAAAGTTCAATCAACAATTAAGAAACAAGAACACTTTCTGGCTTGTCTGGTTTGGTTATATGACGTCTCTGTTTATTCATGTTACACTCCACCTTACATTGCAGGCACCCTATCACTCCCCCTCCAAACCAATCCTGGCGACCCCATCAAGATACCCCAGGACCAATCAGAGTTACAACTGGAGTACGTGTAATGGTACCCCCGATGCAGTCTGTTTCTCGGTCAATCAGTCCTCGGTACAGATTGCAGGGATCTGCGTTTACACAGGGCTCGGCCAGTACAACTATGAGCTGGAACTTCTAGATGGGGTAAGAAAATATTCTTGTTCTTTTATAATATTGTTATTATTTAATGTTATTTTCATTATTAGTATTCATATAGTTTATTGAAGATGGATGTTGTCAAATTCTAATCTTAGTCTTTATTTATATTATAAACATGCTTAATTTTTTTTTTTCAATTATTTATTATTTCATTTTATTAAACCTATTATCATTTTGCTTATAGAGACAGGATGCTATATAGAACAATCATTAAATATGGTCACAAGACAACTTTTGTAATTGGAAGAGAGAGGTTGACTGAAAGTTTACTACCCAGAATTTTTAAAAGCGCAAAATGGTCTTAATTTACCAAGCCAAAAATCAACATTTATTCATGTGTCTTCCACTTACAGACTTCTGGCATATATCGAAAAGTGATTTCACACTGTACAATAAATTTTTAAATTGCAGTTTGTATCAGAAATACTAGGAAAGCTGTTTTACACTCGTTTTGTCTCATGCTGAGGTACTGAGTGTGACAGTTTATAAATAAAAAAATGTGAGTCTAAAATTTATGACAAATGTGGTGTACCTGAGAAACCTGTAAAGGGAAAGACTACATTCCTTTAATATCTCCTTTATTTTCCTTTGTTTTTTATTCCCAAAACTGGTGATAGTTCAGTGATTGTTTATGGTCAAGACAGCTGTGAAGAATCATGGTTTTGATTGTTTAATTTTTTCAAACACTTTAGGCGGAGGGCGCTGTTGATGCCCATGGACCAAGATGGAATTCTCTCGAGTTTGCCAGAGGAGTCTTCAGTGGAGAAGATGCGGTGGAAAAATTGGTGGAGGTCAAGTTTGACAAACCTGTTTCTGTCAAGGTAAATATTCAGTGGTGCTTTTTGATACTTAATTCATAAGGAATGCAGAGATGATATGTAGTTTAAAGAGAATGGTTTTGGGTGCAGCGGGTGTGCAGATGATTAGAAAGACTGTGTTGAAGGGGTTGGGATGTTTGGGAAAGGGTGTGGAAGGTTGGGAATGAGTGTGGAAGGTTGGGAATGGGTGGGGAAGGTTGGGAATGGGTGGGGAAGGTTGGGGAAGGGGGCAGTGTGAAGTTTTTAGCCTATTAGGGTGCATTAATGAAAGTTGGTGCATCATCTTATGATATCAGCCTTTAATATGGTACAGTCTATGTACAAAGTAATGGTAATAGGTTACCTGTGGGAGCGTTGTGGTTAAGGCAGTGGACTTGTGATCTAAGTATTGCAAGTTCGAATCCTGCCAGATCATTGCGTTGTGTCCTTGGGCAAGGCACTATATCTCCATTGCCTCTCTTCACCCAGGTGTATAAATGGGGACCTGTGAGATAAAACTGTCAGCTGGGCGCTGTTTAGCTGCTGCCATGTGGATGGATTGTCTCTATGTTTGACAGGTTATCATTGACCGGGGTAATATTGCAAAGCGCTTTGAGCCTTTGGGAAAGGTGCTGTGTAGAAACATGAAATTATTATTAATATTATTAATGAAATTTGGTGCCTCATCTTATGATATCAGCTTTTTAATATGGTACAATCTACACACAAAGTAGTGGTAATAGGTGACCTGCTTTATTACCACTCATGAAGTAGATAGCTTACTTATATGTTATCTTTGTTCATAACATCTATGTGCTAAACATCATTAACAATAGAATTGGCAATGTAATTCTTTATGATTTTAACTTCACAATTCTTAAAGCTTGCATGCTAAGATTTTGCCTATATAAACCCATAGGTAGGCTAAATTTGTCTGTCTTTTAGCCTTGAAATCCTTTCTTACCACACTCCCCAATATTACCTGACCTATGTGACTCCATTTTGGTCTTCATTCACAGGAAGGGGTCAAGTACGCCATACGTCTCCGCCTCCACGGAGGAAAGACCTTCAGCGGTGAGGGGGGCTCTGCCCAGGTGAGGTGTCCAGATGGTGTCACCTTCACCTTCAGTAACTGCACCCTTAGTAGCAACGGCACCAGTCTGGCCAGGGGACAGATACCACAGGTTCTCTATTACAAGTAAGTACCCAGAAAATTGGGTAGATATTTGATCTAAAAGCATGGTCGGTGAAAGAGGGTTTGCTGAGGCCTTGGGGTGGGTCGTTTGGGGGAGGCAAAGGTCGGTTGAGGAACTTATGCAATATATAATGTTATGAGCTATAATAAAGTCAAGCATACTTCTGATTCAATGGCAGACCATAAATAGGGGAAATGGACAATGTAAACTCCCAACTCTCATCTCTGTATAACTTGGTAATGGACCAGTAACACTGGTTTACATTTCATTTCATTTTTTTGTTTCTTCACAATATAAATACAGAGAAGTTAACTAAGTGACAAAACATATCAACAACAGGGAAAATTGTGAAAGGAAGCACTCCAAAACATCCAGATTGCTATGAAGGGCTATTACATGAAGGATCTTGTTCTATAAATGATGATGTTTGATGCTGATGGTCAGATTTGTAATTCATGAACCCACATTTGTGGAATTTTTTGTTTTTAATGAAATTTCCCTGTTCATTGTCATTGTTCAAGCCGATGGAAGTTTGGCATATTATTACTTTTCCGGGGTAAATTTGCAATCAATCTCTCCCTTTTGTCAATCATAGCAACCAATCGATGGAGAACAAGAATTCTCTACCAGAGGGAAGTAAGAGCATGGAAATGGAACAACAGGCCAGAGTGAGTCTCTTCACAGTCACACAAGCGGTGGTCAGACAAGCCATCGATGTCCTGACCAGGGCACTCTGTTTTGAAGGTTTGTCATTTTGCAAGAGGGGTGTAAAAGCTTCCAGATTCAGTTTGTTTATAGAAGCCTAGCTCAACTATCTATCTGTGTGATAGACACACTCATTATAAAGCTGAGATAATTATTTACTCCATTCTTTGATATGATTGTTGTGATGTCTCCTCATTTGCAAGATCAAAAGACTTGAACATCTCAAAAATTCATGTCACAGAGCCCATTAGAGCTTCAAGTCTAATCTGTTTTTTTTTTCTTTTTTCCCTTTATTTTTCTTTGATGGGAGAAGTATTTGCTAGAAGGAAGATTCAACTCTTTGTTTATATTTCATTGACTCTGTTTCAGAATCAGTTGTCCCTCAAATTCTCCAGTCGTCGCCATTGTTCTCCCATCTTCTGCCGATGACCCTGGCCTATATTGGACCCGTTGCTGCCAGCCATCCTAAGGTTAGTCAAAACATCTTATTATATCCTCCTCTCTTGGGATAAAATGATGACGTTACAGAGAAGTGAAGCGTTTAGATATTAAAATACAACGAAATAGCAAAATGTATGTGCTAGTTGTGCTTGTATTTACTATTCTGGTGTTCGTGATACTCCCCCTGTAAAATATACTAAACCGCAGGAAAATTAGTCATGTAAGGCTAAATTGATGATGACATTGATTCCTTTATCCAGGCCTTCACTGTTAAATGTTAATCCATTGTTTTACAAATTCAAATAACCTAACTACACCAACATGTGTAATTTTCTTCATCAAACCGAAGAACTCCCTCGAATGATATGTGTCACATGACATAGTTGTAGTGCATGTTATTTGATGGGATATAAAATGTCACTGGTGTTTTACCTTGTGTTTACCATTGCTTCTGAGGAGCTGACCTTAGATGGTCTTATGTCCTAGACTAAGTCGTCCAGCCACTTTGATTGATGTGCTTCTGGTGTTTAAAGGTTCATGTCCCACAGACTGTATAGAAGTTCAATCTGGTCTGCTAAAGTGGGTTTTAATGGTCAAACAACCTATCATAGTTAGTTGAGTGCCTATAGTCATCCCTTAATGTTTCCAAATTGTTCCCTCCTCCTTTGATTCCATTTATTATTATGATGATTATTATTATTATTATTATTATTTTTATTATTATTATTATGATTATTATGATGATTATTATGATTATGATTATTATTTTTATTATTATAATTATTATTATAATTATTATGATTATTATTGGAACAAACAAACAAACACTTCTCTCATGTACTTTAAAACCAGATGTCGCTCCTCTCCGTTCAGTTGGTTTTCTTCGGTTCATATTAATTCAGTCACACACTAATAACGTGATCTCTGTTTATCCTACAGAGTTCAGTTCAGACCCTGAACTTGATACGTGACCTCCTACCGCAAGTAGCCACCTTGAATGTCATGTTTTCCCCGCAAGATACACTCCATACACAGCAGTCAGACTTCCCAGCAGTGCAGGTCAAAGATGGATTAGAGGTCACCAGGTCACAAAGATACCTCTTGGTAGAAAGTGACCACCCGTACCAACCAGCCACGGTCTGTCATTCCAAGGTAAAGATTCCCTTAAAAGAGCTTCTTGAAGCTGGTTTTTGTGACTGTATGATAGCTTCGGTACCATGCCTGCAATATGATTGTATGTGCCTCTTACTGTGCCATAGCTTCACCATATATGCTGAGGTTCGCCTGCAATATGATTGCATGTGCCTCTTACTGTGCCATAGCTTCACCATATATGCTGAGGTTTGCCTGCAAGATGATTGTATGTGCCTCATATTGGGCTTATAGCTTCACCATATATGATGAGGTTTGCCTGCAATATGATTATATGTGCCTCATATTGGGCTTATAGCTTTTCCATACCTTCAGAGGTGGATCTCCAAGATGATTTATCTCAACTTGCTGCGCTTTAACTTTTACCTGTTACTTACAACGTGGTTGTATATATCTTAATTTGTCATAAATATGAAAACTTCTTTCTTACTTTCTCCAAATGCAGGTCACTTTTCCTCCTTCTGTCAAATGGATGACTTTAGAATTTGGTCCCGAGTGCGGCACGGCCCAGCAGGAGGACAGCCTCCAGCTCTACATCAGTGCACCCCTGACACACGATTCACCGGGAAACAAAAAACCATCTGTTTCTGTTGAAAGTGAGATCCCTGCTCGGTATTGGCCAGTCATGACTAAGTTCCACGGTAGAAACAACTGGCCGTCGTCGGCAGTTGTGTTACCAGGTTAGTAGAGTCCACAATTCTTGCTTCTGTGTTACCCCTATAACACACTAGTACATTAGTGATGATATAATTGCAGCTTGTTAAAATTGCCATACATTTGATTATCAACAATGCTGTGTGTGAAGACAAAAACCTTCTTTGAAAGCTTGTGCAGGAACAGGAGACCTATTGCTCATCCAGTAAGAACGATTTTGTTAATTCTGTTTAGACCATCCCATGAATTGGCTCCTTCCTGGTAAGAAAATTGATCTGCCCCAAGTCCACAGCACAAAGTTCACTGTATTGTGATTGCAGATCTGTTCTGAGAATTCTCTGTGTATCACTGCCTCTGTAGATTTAGTTGTTTTCTGACAGGCATTGATAACCCTTTACACAACTGTTCATTTCTTTTCTTTTACTGCAGGCCATGAAGTCATCTTCTCATTGTGTACGGCATCAGATTATGTCAAAGACAAGAATGCAAACCGGTTTGGATTCCTTTGTCACGTTGTTGGTTATGAACAAGATAGTCTTTCAGACGTGGTAAGTTTGGAAACTACATGAAAATTTATGACATAACAGCTTGGAAAATGTGCATTACTAATTCTGCATCATATCAATGTTCCCTCTTGTGTCCCTCTTGTGTCCCTCTCTCCCATACCCTCCCCCCCCCCCCCCCCCCCACCGCACCCATCCCAGCAGCCTGTTAGTTGGATTTGTTTGAAAGTTTTGTCTTGCCTGTCACTGTATAATTGTTCGAAATGAAAAATGAGAGTGGTTATATACTGTGTCGCTTTTCTGAAAGGCAACTATGTAGAACCAAGGCACATTGAACATTCTGTTTAAATGGTATGCTTTCGACTAATATGTTATCACAACTCCTCTAATCCCTTTGGTGTTACTGTTACAGGGATTAGTGCAATTAGAGAAAGAGCTGTGTTACCTGGGCGGACTTTGTGCATCGGCGCTGCTACACAAAGACATTCCTCTCTCATCGTTTACGGCCGACGGTGAAGAAGACATCGAACCCATCGCCGAAGCAGCCCAGGAGGCAAGTTGTCATTTACTAACTATGAGATGTATCTTGGAGGGCCATTTTCTATGGACAGATTCTAGTCTTTAATTTAAACAGACACACAAGCCACATTTTTGCACCTGTCATCTGTGTATTCCATATGATTAGTATGTTAAAAGAGGTTATAGAGTTTCTTCATCATCTTGGCTCCCTCTAGCAATAATTATTTATGAAATACTCGCCTATTAATCAATACGTAGAAATCATCCCAGATTTGCCTCTGGCGAGAAATATGTTAATGACGGCATCCTTTCTCCTGAAAGTATGATCAAACTATTTTTAGCCCAAGTAAAATAATTTTTTAACAAAATGAATACTTCAAACTATTTCAAGTCATTTATTGAAACTATTTCAAGTCATTATTGATTGTTTGAAATGGAACATTGATACATAAAAGGGGTGTTTGATAGCAGAGAATTATCCGTGTTATTTTCTCAGTCAATCCATGTAAAACAGAATATGCAAATGCAGCACACCCTGCTGCTTTAAGTTCAGACAGAAGAAATTAAGATCTTGATTTTTTTGGCCTTTTTTTCTGTTTCTCAGGTTTTCTCAGCTCATGCTGCTTTGCTTGGGAAGGGGTTTTCCCTCTCTCAGCCGTTAACGATACAGCAAGCCCTCAAAGGCCATCTGCCACTACAGACGCAATCGAATGAAAAATTATTCCTTCAGGACTTTGTGCAGAATGTTCCAGAAACCAGCGGTGGGCGTTTAGCAAGGTATGGATATGATCGATGATTTTAACCAGACAACTCATTAAGTGTTTTAAGTTTTTTCTCTGTTTTATCAGTTTCGAAACTTGCAGAATACAATGATATTTGTCTTTTACTTAGAGTTAGCTTCAGCCTGACTTGTTCAGTGGTCTCCCATCTTGACCAAATCTAGATATGTCCATTGAATAGATCAATCTTGGTAACCCTAAGATTTCTAAGTTTATCCAATAATTGCAAATTGAAGACAAACCATGGATCAAATCCAGCCATTTTCAACATTAATTTTAGACTCTTTTATCAGGTTTTTTCGTTTAAAATTTGTAAATATTTTGTTGATTTATGTTTTTTTTTTTTTTTTTTTGATCTTACAGCTGGTTTCAGCCTGACTCTTACATTGATCCCAAACACTGCGAAGTGATCTTACCCAAGCACGGCCTCAGCTGTGGTATTTCCTCACAACTCAGCATCCTCACACGTGACCAGTACGGTGCTCTGGTGTACGTCTCTGGACTTAAGGTGCGTGTAATATTCCATCCAACTCTTCCCTCGTAATTACACTAGTTACAAACCCCAGAGATGATTTTATGATTGTCATAAAACGACATGCTTATAAACGGGATATTGCAGTAGTGGGCAGCAATACACTTACATGTTAGAAAAGAATATTCTACACATTTAGTTGGAAGAGCCCGAGTTGAAACTCAGAGTATGATTGTTTGAGCGTAATATTTTTACCCGGATGAAGTCTTCCCTTACTCCAGGAAAAGGAATCCTACAACATGATCTCATGTCAAACATTCTTCAGAAGCTATGCTTTCCTATTATAACATTGTTTATGCTTTTCCATGTTCTTTTTTGAAATGTGATATTTTTGGAATGTTTGCCGAGTTGTCAGTGTTCTCTTCATTTATTATTGCATCAATAAACAACCTTTTTTTTATTGTAATAGTATTAATAGTATAGTAATAGTATTTTTCGTAGCAGATAAATTATCAGTGCATTATAAAAAAAAAAAAGCAATGCAATGATGACATCATTAACTCTGCTGTTGCCAGATGCAATCATCACATTTCATCTGATGTTCCAAAAAAAAGTATTTTTACGTAGCAAAATGCTAACACGAGATGGGTTTGACCTTAAGATGCAGTAAATTTCCAATTTTTTTTTCTTTTGTAAAACAAGGCACTACAGCTGCTAGAGTGTCCCTTTATTTAAGTCACTTATATGATTCGGACACACTTTACCCTACTTTTACCGACAATCACTAACTTCCATAAATAAGTGAAAATGATTGTCAATTTGTTACATCAGTTTTCCGAAGCACTTGGTTTTAATAGCTCCAGACTGTCCAAAATGTTATTGATGTTAAGAGCAAGTCTCGGTATGCTACACGTTATGACCGATCTACATATGCATGGCCTAATTTGCATGTAGAGTTCCAGGCTGGAGTTGTCATCGATATCATATCTTTTGTTTTCTTTTCCATCGTGCAGATTGAAGTCGAAGCAGTTCCCTCAGCCAGGAATGAGAGTAGTTTCCGCTCCTCGTCGGCCAAGAAATCGGACTCCTCGTCGTCGACCAAGAACACAACCTTTGGAGGGCTTCCCATCCCAAAGGCAGATACAGCATATCAGCCGACCTTGAGGAGGGAATCCAGTCTGTATATGTCAATAACTATGATGAAAGATTATGAACAGTACTCATTTGAAGAACTAAGACTGGCCTACATGCCATCGTCCAGGTAAGAAAACAGTTTGTGAGAATCATGTAAAGAATGATCGAGTGTCCTCATTCGAAGAACTAAGACTGGCCTACATGCCATCGTCCAGGTAAGAACACAGTTTGTGAGAATCATGTCAGAATGATCCAGTTTTGACTCTGTTCAACGGAAGAACCAAGGTGTAAAAACCTGGATAAAGCTTGCATAGCAATGGTGGTATAAATTATGGTCCTCTGCAGAGGCAAGATAATCCTTGATGCCATATTTAAGGTTAATTAATATGCTATACTTGTTCCTTTATTATAAGATGATGTAATGAATAATTTCCTTTCTTGATGCCTTATCTTTGGCCTTCAAGCCATTGTACATAGCAAGTAGATAGATATGGCAGGTTTATACAGTAACAAACTATAATGAACTAGTAGCCATCACTGGGAAATTTACTGAGATAAGAACCAAGACTGTCTTAAAGTGATGCGAATATTGCATATGTCAGAAATTAAAAGGAGAAAGGAAAAAAATCAAAATCGATTGAAACACAGCAGTCTTCACCGGTCTTATATTTTTGTATTTTTTGTGTTGTCTGCAGGCCAACAGAGACTGTCATCGTTAAAGACAACCAGGACGGTACATACACAGCCAGTTGGACACCAGGATCAATCGGTGTCTACTCACTAGTGGTCAGAGTCGACGGCTACCAAGTCGGTAAGAAACGAACATTCCATTATGGCGCCCTCTTTCTTAGTAGTGTGCTTTTTACCTTGTCATATGCTCTGGTCCGTCTCAAAACTTAAAAGAGGAATGATGGGTGTGTCCGAAAAGTGTTCCTTGTTCATGTATGAAATTTCTGGTAGAAAGTTTTCATTCATTTTTTTTTAAGTAAAGCAATTGGTTAGAATCTAGTGAATATCAGAGTATTATCGTGAATGGGATCCTTGTATGGTATTACTGGGGGGGGGGGGGGGGGGGCAAGCATTTGCTCAAAAGACACAAAAATTAAAGCAAGAAGATGAACACTCTGATGAAGTTTGTAAGTTACATCTGAATTGTACGTCTACTGACTAAACTATCTTGATGTTCTCCCGGACATTTTTTAGGCCATGAAAACTTGGTAGTGCTCTGGGCTCGTCAATCGAAATAATACATTTGATTTGGGTCATTGTCTTTCAATTTGACACACCAGGGTTAAACTGTTTAAATGAGATAGGGGGAAGAGTAGGCCTGTCAGAGAGGATTATGAACACCAATTTCTCTAGTAAAAGTTAAATGTTGCAAGTTTCTTTTGGTGAAAATGGGCGTTAATTGTATGACTGATTACCATAAAGAAATACTCAATGTTGTACTGAAGAATTTGCTGAATGGCATTGTACGATTCAACAGGTGGGTGGTTATATAGAATTGTTTACTCATGAACGTATGTTAATAAGGTATAATGACCGTTGACTATTTACTCGAATGTTGGCTCCGGTTCTGTGAAACATTGAACTCGAAATTAAATATGTCACTGAACTAGATTAAACTTGAAATTAAGTATGTCACTGAACTAGAATATGTCACTGAACTAGATTAAACTCAAAATTAAATATATGTCACTGAGCTAGATTCAATATCAAAGGCTGCGCAAGTTGAAGGTATAATGACAAATAACTATTTACCTGAATGTTGGCTACGGTTCTATGAAACATTGAACTCAATATTAAATATGTCACTGAACTAGATTAAACTCAAAATTAAAGGTCACTGAACTAGATTAAATATCAAAGGCTTGAGCAAGTTGAATTTTGGTGAAAATTGTTGTATCATCACATAACATTATAAAAGTTATTACCAGGTCGACAATCTTTTTGCTACACTCACTGTTTTTGTAGACCTTGTATAACTGTTTGATGGCAATATTAATGGCAGGAGTTACTACTTATACTAGAGGGTTTATTTTAAGAAGAATTGATTGTAGTCAGTGGGTGAGGTCATCAGGTCATACACAGCTACTCCATTATAAGATGCTTAGCTCTTCTAGAATTATTATACAAGAGGTTTGATTGGTCATGACATTGCATTCTTCTTTTCAGACTTTGTTTTAGTAAAATAATGGTGTGTACTTATTTCTCTTACAGACGGTTTGCCTCCCGTAGATGTAATGGAACCACCCTATGGTGTTTATCCTTCAAACACAGCACCCAAGAAACAGGAAGTCAAAGCTAAGGTTAGTTATAGTTACTATGGCAACACATTTTCTTCAGAGCTGTGCGTGTCGTGATTATTTGGTGACTCAATAAATTACACCCATCTACCATTGCTAAGAGCTCTACATTTACCTGCACCCAAATTTATGCATGGCAAAAATTGCCCAAAATAGCCATTACTACCCTGTTTTTAATCCTTCAAATTTTATCAAACAAGGGAGGTGAAATGTGCTTCTTTCAATAAAGGAAAATGCTTTGAAGTGAAAAGCAAACTTGAAGTGAAACTTTCATCATAAAAGACCACTATTGGGTTCTATCTGAAATATTTGTGGGTCAGTTTTTCAATTTTATGGATTTTATATCAGAATGGACTTTCCGGAATGTTTGCACTGATGCAGACACAAATAAATTTGGTAATTAGCACAATGAGATAATTAAGTATAGAATGACTAAATAAGAAAAAGTTACTAATATTAGTCCCAGTCTATCTACGTAAACAAAGTTAGTCTTAACATGTCGGAGATATGGCACTGCTGTTGGCCTAAGCTGAACTAATTTGCAATATAATTATTTTTACTAGTAATAAGTGTGTTTTAGTTAATGGCAATATTGCAATAAACTTAGAATGCATTCTGAATTTTTGGTTTCCCGAAAGGGAAACCTCTGGAATCACATTTACCGACCTTGCAAAATTGTGAGCCGGACCGTGGATTGCAAAGTCGGCAATGACTATTGTGTAAAATTGCAAAGTCGGTAATTACTATTTCGGTTAGATTGGGCAACATACAGAAATGCTGTGCTCAAGGCCAAAGACGTTGTTGTTTGGCCATGTGACGGGAGAGAGTCATTTCGCAGCAAGTTTGCTATTCCTAAAATCGTAGGGTCTGCACTGCTTGTCAATGTAAGAAAAAACATTCAACAGGTAGAATAAAATTATCAAAAGGAACATAAAATTTGACTTGGTACTATAAAATTAGTAAATGTTGAAAATATAATGTAGTGAACATGTCTTTAAATGTTAAAATATGTTGTGTTTGATACAGAAAATATTAACCCACCGTACAATAGTTCATGTACTTGTAGCTTTGGTTAGTACCATTATTTGATAGGGGTCACGTAAGTTGGCTTTAAATACAAACAAAAATGGAAATATATCTATAACGAAAATAACTGCTTGCACGGCAGAAGACGTATAAGGAACACACATAGTTTTCATGTATTCTGAAATAAAGTATTCATTCCACATCTCAAAAAATGTATATATTACCTGCCCAACCTCTCACGCATTAGGAGTAGAACCCAAGTGACAAATCTAAAGCGGTACAAATTAATCAGGTTACACATCCAGAGTCTATGCATGCTAAGTTCTTCAATACCGCCCTCATTTCCTTCGGGAAACATTTCATCCTGTAGTTTTGATTGTGTATTTAAATAATTTGATGAGGGTGCATTGTGTTACATACAGTACAAGCTAAATTTAAAACTTTTCATGGTCTTCTCCCATATTTTCAGATGAGGAAGTTTGTGGCCAAGCATAGCAGTGGTCTCAGAATCAGGACCAGTCCATCTTTGAAGAGTGAACAGATTGGTGGGGTCAAGGTGGATGGTGTCATTGCATTTACCGAAGAGGTGCTACTTTAATTGACAGTCTTGGAAGATTCATGTAGAGTTGTCGTGAAATGGTGGCTTGTAGCGTAGTGTTTTGTGTTTCCGTAACAGTGAACTATTTAACGGGCAGAAGGGAGAGGGAGAGACAGGGGAAGGGGGGTCAGGGTGGGGGGTTGGGGTTGATTGGATAGGGAGAAAGCATATTTATAACTGTATGAGGCATATATATATATATGAACATTTAATATCGACTACCATCTGGGAAGCTTCCAAATATCTCTGGGTAAAAATTGCAGAACAGGTCCTTTGGGTGTAGAAATGATAAGAGCATGCAGAATTAGGCATGATGCTACTCCAAGGAATTAAGAGAAAGGATACTGCTCCCCTCCCCCACCCCCACCCAATCCCCACCCTACTTAACTCTCTGTTTGCCCTTCTTACTTGAGATTTGTACGAATTTGTGCTCCTCTGTCAAACTACTCTCTACCTCTCTCTGATGATACAAGACTTGACTTACCGCAATATTGCTTCTTCCAGCTGCAAAATGGAGATGGCGTCTGGGTCAGGCTGACCTACGACAGCATCAAGAAGTTCTGCTCTGAAAATGGACACCACCAGGAAGGCTGGTGCTTGCAGTACAATCAGCACATCGGAAAGACCCTGCTGGTACCCCTAGAGGTGAGAGAAGTGACCTGGTTTAGGATCCTGCATGGTCCTTGGATCTGAAGCAGCGGTTCTGTGTTTTCTCAAACCAGATTAGTATTTCTCATAAGCAGGATTGCAATTTATCAAAATAAATTGAATGTTAATGAGCCGTTACTTAATGAAAATTGACTAAATTTTCAACCCTTTTTTTTCCTCAAGATAGGTAATCAAAGCAGCAATAAGTTATTTAGAAAATTATCATAATTTTGAATATGAATTATTTGAATGAAAGTTGTCTCAGTCAAGCTAAAATACTAAATTGTTAGTGGATTTTTGTTTAATAATATCGATTGAAAAATGATATTTTGTCGAGAC
The DNA here is from genome assembly GCA_000934455.1 of Apostichopus parvimensis. Lineage (NCBI taxonomy): Eukaryota > Metazoa > Echinodermata > Holothuroidea > Aspidochirotida > Stichopodidae > Apostichopus > Apostichopus parvimensis. The sequence continues at coordinate 45,280 of KN890836.1, forward strand.
AGTCATTCATAATAGCAGGATGTAAATTTGAAAACTTTAAATTATTTTCACTTTGTATTCTGTATTGGTATGGAAGTTGACTCGTCAAGCCAACAAACTAACATCAGGGGATTTTGATATCAAATAACATAAAATATGGAATAACATTAATCGAGACACTGTGCTTTCAACAGAGCTAGGTATGAACACCAACCGGCCTTTGCATATTTGCAAGTCTTCGAAGTTCCCCGTTTACAACTCTTTCTGCAAGATCATCCATTTATAAAAGTCTGTTCCCATTTACCAAAAATCTCACAGCGAGAGTCTTTTTTTTTTTGTCAAAGCAAAATGAAATTCTTTTACTCGTTTTTGGATCATTTAGGAACCGAAATCCTTGTTCAAGGAAGTCCCCAAAGAAGGAGAAGAAGAAGAAGAAGTAGAAGAACCAGCACCAACCGATGAAACTTTGGAGACATTAGGTAGGAAGTTCTGAAAATCCTATGAGAAATGTTGACGTTTTTATAGGAATGCATTCCAGTCGAACACGAGAGTAATATGCAACAACAGTGACGGCCTGGTTCTCATTCATAAATCATTTTTTCCTAGGCTTAATTCTCATTTTCATGCCTTCGTAAAATGTTTACCTTGATTTCAGCACTGGTGATGTCTGAAACAATTAATGAATTATAAGACCTTGCGAGGAACATTGAAGAATTGTTGTTTTTTTCAACTCTCAGTCTTTGTAAAACTTTTTGTTTCTGATGACAGTAGGTGGTCCCGGATTCTACCATGTGATCAACTGTGGTCCGTCGGGGCACAACATCCGATGCAAGGCTAGCTTAAAGGCGTCCGCTATCGGCATGATGGTCAGTGGAGATATACTTAAAGTCGTGGCTGACGTAAGTCTTTCTAACCCTTTTATTCATGTAAAAGTAAGTTGGCCTGACATTTCGATCCTAGCAGGATCTTCTTCAAAGGCGAAATGACAAGTGATTTAGCCTTTGTGATTTAGCCTTGTCATTTAGCCTTTGAAGAAGATCCTGCTAGGATCGAAATGTCAGGCCAACTTACTTTTACACATTCTCTTACACAGGCTCTCTAGTGGATAAGCAGTTTGCTAACAGTTTTATGTTATTTTACTTTTATTCGTGTGTGTGTTATTTAGTATACAAATACAGACAACTTCCAAGAAATCACGAAAGTGTTGAAATTTATGGCAGATTTACAGTCTAAAATAATGTTATTAAGTGGAAATTAATCATGTTTCTGGAGGACACTTCTGTTGTTTTGATTATTTTGCTGAATGTGGAAAGTTAGCCTCCAGTTTTACTTGCTGTACAGCAAAGAGAGTGAGAAACCAATCATACCCAGAGATGTATGTATGTATGCATGTAGTTTAGATCCTCCTGCAAGCAGGAACTCGCGAAGAAGCCATAATTGGCTTGTCAAAGCCGCAAGCTGACCGAAGTCTGTCTCTTACATTCATATTTAACGTCCATGATTATGAATTGTCAATTGTCAAGAACTCTGTAACTGGACAACATACTTTAATCTTGGAGTGACTTGAACCGGGGACCTTATGATTGGAAGGCACCGGTGGTGTTAACCACTGAGCTATCACTCCACATGATGACAAGGTTTTTCTAGTCCTTTGAAAGCTTTAGTACGTTTGGTTTTATAAGTGGTGTCTTAAGAGGTTCGTTGAGTGGTAGGTAACCCTGGTTTAAAAATATTTTTAAAAATTGCATCAAGACAGAAGCATAGCTGCTTACATTTCATTTTACTGTTTTTGTTGTTGTTGTTTTTGGTCACAGAAGGAAGGTAGTGATGGCGCTTTGTGGGTTCAGCTCGATAAGGAGAGTATCTCTCAGTACTGTGAAGGCAAACATGCGGAAGCCTGGGCCCTGGCAGCCAGCAACGGCCAGGTGTACCTCTCAATAAAGGAGGAGGGTGAGTCAACAGAGGGTCTATCTACAGGAGAAGGCGGTGCTACCTACAGCGCAGGAGCCTCTGGAAGGAGGAAAAGCAGCTCAGGACAGGGCTTCAACTTCAAAAACACACAAGGTCCACCTCAGATGGAATTTGCATCCAATGGTAGGAGAATATGATATTTTTTTTTCCCCCACAAATGGATACTTTTCACATTACACAAAAAATGGGCACCTTCTATTCACAAGTGGAGATTTTATTGAAAAAGTGGCACACGGTATGTAGGAAGAAGGTCCATTTTGAGGATTTTTACAAAAATGGGGTAGGGGTACAAAACAATGGCCTCCTCCCTTCTACCTTGTGTGATTACCATCCCTTCCACCCTATGTGATGGTACCATCCAATTTTTCTTTTAACGCCTCTCTTCATTTGCAGCTGTGTATTTCATTGCCATGTCAAGGCAGGGGCGAAGGAAGAAGGTTCTGCCAGGGTGGATAGGTGCTGGGGGAGGGAGGGGGGCTGGTAGCCGAAAACTTGAATCGGGAGTATGACTTTGATTTGAGAGACTGAACCACAAAGTTAGCACAACTTTTCCAACAAAATGGATCTTCTCTGGATTCCCTACCACAAATACTGGGTCACCTTTTTCAATTTCAATTTTTTTTTTTTTTTCATTTTCAACAAATGGACACATTTTACTTTACAAAAAGGGCACCTTTTAATTACAAACATGGAGACTTTACCAAAGAAGTAACACATTGTATGTACGAAGAATGACGATTTTGAGGGTTTTTCATAAGAATGTGGGGGTCCAAAGCAATACCCCTCCTCTCCACCCTGTGTGAAGGAACATTATGGCAAATGGGGAAATTTTGTTTACCGTATATCGTTTTACAGTATATCGTACTCATAGCAAACTTGTACCTCCATCAGTAATCATCACTGGGTGTGTTGTGCTCAGAAAATATGATGAGTAGAGAATAGGTAGATTGCTTAAAATGTTGCAGTTGAAAA
>KN890836.1:48251-62171 GCA_000934455.1 Apostichopus parvimensis
TAATTACAAACATGGAGACTTTACCAAAGAAGTAACACATTGTATGTACGAAGAATGACGATTTTGAGGGTTTTTCATAAGAATGTGGGGGTCCAAAGCAATACCCCTCCTCTCCACCCTGTGTGAAGGAACATTATGGCAAATGGGGAAATTTTGTTTACCGTATATCGTTTTACAGTATATCGTACTCATAGCAAACTTGTACCTCCATCAGTAATCATCACTGGGTGTGTTGTGCTCAGAAAATATGATGAGTAGAGAATAGGTAGATTGCTTAAAATGTTGCAGTTGAAAACTAGGATACTTGTTATGTTATTTATCCTTTTTTCTGCTCTTCAGAAGTATCTATTGCGTCTGAACGAGTTGTTTCCCATTTCATTATTAAGTTAAGCATACAGCTACTTTTATTTTGGTTTATTGTACCCCCTCAGTAATCCCTCCTTTTCATTTCTGTTTTTCTTAATTCTCTGCCCTTTCTTTTCTTCCCCATTATCCACTTCATCTGTAGGAGAGGTACCATTCTTTGGTGATGGTAAAGACCCATCGCTTCTTGAAGAGTACAGAAGTAAACAGGTGCCACCACAGAGAGCTCAGAATGGACCGCACTCTGACGATACACCGCCCTCCACTTCTACCTCTGATAGCTCTCAGAGTACTCCAAGTAAAAATGGAACCAAACACACCAGTCCTCAAAAGTTTGTCAGCAAGAGCCAGTTCACTATCGGAAGCGGCGAGGGATCGCCCAAGTCCGGTCTCTCTCCTAAATTATCTCGCCGACCGAGGTCGGGAGGGAGGAGAAGTCGCTCCGCCTCTCCCGGTGGGAAGGAGCATTCTCCATCTCACGTCAAGGCGACGCCCCCGCCTCCGAGACAGGAGAGTAAGGAGAACTTCAAGCCGGCTCTGGCCACCTCTGTCTGCGAATGTGCCCGGGCGGTGTTTGCCGCCTTCCTCTGGCACGAGGGACTCGTCCACGACGCCATGGCCTGCGCTTCGTTCCTGAAGTTCAACGTCAACATAACGAAGGCCGTGGCGTTTGACGTCGGGGAAGACCCACCCCATGGTGCCAAGAGGGAGTTGAAACTGAAAAACCGGCACTCCATGGACTTGTCCAAAGCAAGGAGGGAGAACGAATTCCCTCTAGATATCATAGCGTTGAACATCAATGAAAATCGAGCGATGTTAAGAAAGAGGTTGGAGCAGGAACTAGGAGATAAAGATGCCTACAGCGAAGAGGACGGGGAAGAATCGAGAGACGGACCGTCCGGCGTCGGCTTAGGGGAATCCGATCAAGATTTAGCTAAATCCTTACCAGCCCGTCCACCTACCATCACGGTACCCATCACTCTCAAGAATCTCCTCTCGCTGTGGGACGACATCTCAGTCGCGACCATAAACATCGCATCGCAATCGTTGGTCTTGCCGAGTCCGGCGCCCATCATAAAGACCGCGAGCACAAAGTCGGTGGAGGTGAAGGAGATCCCGAGACCCCGGGAACCAAAGGGTAAGAAGAGGAGAGACAGGCCCTCGAAAGGAGGGAGGGGTAACTTATTCGGCGACGCGGCGGGTGCCCCCATCGGGGTGGAGAAGAACGAAACCATTTGCGAATTATGCGTGGGGGTCTTTCCCCGACCCGTGACCTACCACATGAAGAATGCACACCCGGGGTGCGGGAGGAACGCCAACGGTTACGGGTACAACAGCAGCGGGACGTACTGCGGGGGTTGGGCGGGCAACTGCGGTGATGGGGGCATGGCCGGCAGCAGCTGGTATCTGATGTGTCGGAACTGCAAGTCCAAGTACATACAGGACAGACATGATAAAGCCAAGGATAAGGTTGGTCTGTTTGCTTTGGCCTTCTAACACCCTGTATGCACCCCTACCCTACACATTCACTTACCTAACTCTTGCCCCTATATATCTCCTATCCCTACTCTACCCCAACCCCCCTCCTTATTCCTAACCTTCCCTATCCCAACCTACCCTACACCTATCAGTTGTTCAAAGTTATAAAACAAAGGTTTTATAAATTGTATTATTTTTCAATTGTGATTTTGGTTTTAGTTTATGTGATTGGAGGTTTAATAGTTGGTCACTGAAGGTCATGTTACGTATCCAATTGCAATTTGATTTCTAAATATAGTCTTCCAAACTTTGTCGTTTGTACTCTAATTAATTACCTGGAAACATGCAATATGTTTTTAGAGAACAATATAAAATGTGTCATGATAGGTGTTCTTTGTTTATTTATATTCCAAAGTATGTTTCCTTTTTTTGGGGAGGAATCTTTCAGAACCCTTAAGTTTACCATTTGAAGCAAAAATAATAAATCTGTACCAATCATATCATTCATCCCTCTACTATATCAGCACCCACCTGCCAAAACAGTGAACACCTCATTAAACTTCCATCTGTTTATACTGTCTCTCTCTAACCAGGACAAGGTGAAAAAGATGAAGAAAAAAATGCCACCATTGAAGACTCCCAAGGTGATCCCACCTCTGGAAGCACATCACGTGATGAAGGCCAACGCTCTCTTCCTGTTAGATCTCGCCAGCGCCTGCGGCCAGAGCTTCTCTCGTAAATGCTCCGCGATGAAGATGAGGCGGTTCGACATGCCGGCGGTCCGAGAGACGGATTCTATGACTCCAGAGAACCCCTTCCCGATCGTACAATTCCAGTATCTAAAGAATTCCCCACTGTCACCAGAAGAACTGGATATGGGTTCGATGGTGCAGGAGACCGACTACGGTAAGCATGATAAATTAAGGAGTAAACTAACATCCTTGATTTCAGCAACTTTGCAGAACCCCGACCAAGATCTCCAGTTAATGTTATAAGTAACTGGTTATGTTTGCCACATGACATATTCTAGTAGTATAATAATCGCTGTTTGTGTTAAGGACCACGGATGTGTTAAAAAGCCCCAAAAGAATCGCGTTCCCCTCACAAAATAATCATGACTACCTCTCCGATTCCTTCAATGGATATAGGTCAGGCACAATGTAGAATGCTGAAGCATTCTGAAGGATAGAATCACACAATAGTGTCAAGATGATCTCTATTGTTTGATAATAGTTCAGCCTTGCTGCAGTGGATTTTGCAGCTGCTGCAGCTTATTCTTAAAAATGTGGGATTGTAATGGATGGTGTCAGAAGTGGGAAAGTTTCATACATTCAGTGTGAGCCTGTTTTTGTTGTTCCTCTGGGCTATTATTAAAATGAGTCAATCTGTTATGAAGTGCAATATGTTTTTGGTAAAATGAGTGGACAAAATTGCAAACAACTGACTTTGAGATGTTTCTCCACTACTTGCCGTTTCTTACACTGGTTTAGGCATTCCGGTACCGTCCCGTTCGGTACCAGCTCTCAACCTCTCTGTCACCAACAATGACGAGGTTTTAAAGTCCAACAGCCAACGAAAGAGCAACTACCTGAGGTCAGTCTCGATGCTTGCCCAGGACGGTTACAAAGGTCAGAAATTGAGAAGGCGAAACCTCAGTGGCAGTGCAGGTCAGTGTTTTAACCATCTTCTCTTCTTGTCTTCCTGTCTGTTTTTTTCTCTTTTTTTTCTTATTTTTTCTCATATTTTCTCATTCATAAATAACCTAGGTGACATGTCGATAAAACAAGCAGAATTTCAGGTTGTTCTACCTATTGTCGTTCGTGGTAATACGCTATTTTCGGCCTTTTTTAAATCACGATTAGATAAGTTAAATTCTGATGACAGCAAGGCTCAATTTTGTTATTGTAATTTTTAACTTCTCAATATAAGGTTTTCTAGTTAGAAACACGAGTATGTATGTCCTTACTCATGACAGATGACGGTAGCTCTCTCCTGCGGCGCCCATCGCCTCGTCTCGCCACCCTGATGGAGGATGGTTCGACCGCTGCTCTCGCTCTAAGCAGACCATCGATGCGATTTATGGTCCGCCATCATGATCTGGAAGGACTCAAGTTAGCCATGAAGCAATCTCTCTGTAAAGCTGCCTGTAAAATACATGCTCTCCAAGTAAGCAGACTGTTTTATTACAGTAGATTCATTCTGTGGTGTGTTGGTTTAAATTGATATAAACCTTACATTTAAATGATACTTTGCATGTGGTGTTCAGACTTCAGACATACCAGTGGATTTCACTCTTTGCCAGTAGAAAAATAGGCGTTTTCAAACTGTGCAGAATTTAATATTACTTTTGTAATTAATTCAAAGAAAATGCAAGAGGGAATTGATTTTAGCCAGCAGATTTTTTTTTAATGCTTTGGCAGTTTTTAACCAAGTGGTACAAAGTTGTGAAATTGTAGGCCTGAGTATTCCACATTGTAAAACAATCTACTGCTGCCTCCATTGCAACATTCAAGTCCAAATATTGCATGAAGTCTTTTTTTCTTTGTTTACGGTGTATTCAGAGCAAATTAAGTATAAAGAAATGTACTTTCTGACAACAAATGTGACTCATGGAATTATTAATACTACAATTATTACTGGAAGTATGAATACTACAGTATTAATATGGGAGCCTTGTGTACTCTTCTTATGCCATTTAGCTTTGTTTATATCTTCAAAGTCATTTTGAAGTGCTTGTTTTCTCTCTTTGCGTGACGTTATTCATAGTAGAACTTTTCATCGCTGCAGTACTTCAAATTTTCCATTTGATATTTTGTACAGGCCCTGAATTGGTTGCTAAGGAGTGCAACCCAGCCGATCTGCATACATGACCTTCTCTGGCACTTTGTGGGGGCGCTGTCTCCGATAGCTGTAGAGAAGGAAGTCGAGGAAGAAGAGAAAGGGAAAGATGGGAAAAAGGAAGCCAAGGAAGAAGCCCCTCCTGAGCCAGAAAAGGTAAAGAGAAAAGGGAAACAATTCATCTGTGATGTTCTATCAATTTGCTTAATTAATTGATATTTAAAATATGTTTTTCTTTGAAGGAATACTGAGGTGTTTGAGTCCAATCATTATAGATAACGGAAAAGAGAAAATTAACTCTTTCAACTCTAATCTTGATATTAAAATTGTTACCTTGCTGAGACCTGAAAAATTGACATTTTTGCTAATTTTATGTCAGATATTAGGTAATAATATGTGATGTTGTATGAGGTCTACGTATCCCAATAACTTTATGTCTTCTGCAATTGTGTGAAATATTATAAATGACAATCATTCATAACTTATGATGACAAAAGTCACAAGAAATTGTTTAATGTTGATTACTACAATCAGTAATTACATAAAATGCATGCTACTATCATGTATTATGTTTCCATAACAAAATAAATAAATTTAAAAAAAATGGAAAAAGAAAGAATGAAAACTAGACCGAGTAAAATTGTTTTGTTTCACATTGCTAACAATTATTTCAGACAACTATTCCAAATTTTGTTTATTTGTTTGTTTGTTTGTTTATTTATTTATTTTTGCTGTAATTAAGGACCAAGAGGGTCTGATCCTGGAGCACCCCCTGGAGGACATCTTGGTCTCGGAGGAAGCAGTCAGTCTTCTTCCAATCACATTCCACGATTTCCTGCAAACGGTATCCAATCTGATGCTGGTCCTCCCCCATGGCGGCGCCCTTCAGAGGATGGCCCTCCAGTGCTGGAGTATGAAATTTCGCACAAACGATCACATGTTCCTGCATCAGTCTCATGTATTCAGTAACATCAACCGGATTTTGTCAAAGTCGGATGAGGCTGAAGCTGATCAAGATAAGACGGTGGTCAAGAGAGATGAAGAGGTTGGTACAGTTTGAAGAAAGTTTGTTGTTTTATGTAAGATTCAATTTCCAATCGTTTCAGTTGCATAGGGTGAGCGAGACAAAACATCAACAGATAACTATAAAGTAAAATTATATAAAATAAATGAACAATGGTTAACCAGGTAAAAGTTACTGTGACTTTCGACTGGCGCCCCCAGCAAAGAACTGGCTATGTAGAAATGGTATTTATTTCAACTCAACTTGATAGATATTCAGAAAATTATTGAATAAAAGATTTGTGTCCTTTGCCTCTCATAACAAGATCATAAGATCATTTTACAAACAGTTGCAGTAAGAGGTTAATCTGTGGCATTAGGTGGTTTAACCATCTGATTAAAATGTTTTCGTTCTCTTATTTTCTGCAAAGGCATGCGCTCAGCTGGAGTACCTGGTGGACATTACAAACAGTATCGAGTGTGAGGTGTCCAGCCGGTCGGTCATGCTGGGCTGTTTGACCGATGGATCTACAGAGACCTTCTGGGAGTCCGGAGACGAGGATAGAAACAAACCAAAGGTCATCACCATCAAGGTCAAAGATGCATCCACGCCATCTATGCTTGCTGTCCATATTGATAACAGCAGAGACCTCCGGGTAAGTACCCAAGGCACCTCCCCACTCTCTCACTCTCCCACCACCACCATCCTCAGCTGCCTTCTAGCCTTGTCAGTCCCTGTTTAACCTCTGATGAGTCTTGGAAGAATGATTTGTACATAAGGTTATCACCAAAAAGAACTTGCAACTCAACAATAAAAGAAATTATACCCTTTTTCCTTCAGTGAGCTCTCTCCTTCCAGATTCTACTTGGGGCAAATTGTATCAGTGAACCTAACTTTTGTCCTTCCATTTCTCAATGTTCTCTACAGAACAAAGTGAACTTGGTCACTTTGGGTGCTGGCGCTCACTCGTCTAGCCTGCAGAAGATGAAACAGATCTCTCTAGACATGAGATTTGGAGGTTGGGTGACCTTTGACCTGGAAGAACTACCAAACAGCAAGAAGGTAATGACCATCGACGTGAAGGGGCCGGACAGCCACCTAAGGGTCAGACAGATCAAGGTCCTAGGGGTCAGAGAAGGAGAACAGTTTCAAGGTGAGACACTCTTTGAGGGAAGTATTTCATATCTCCCCTGCTACGAAATATAGAATAGATTCAAGAAGTCGATGAGCAAATCCCACGATTTGTATTATTGTTTTTACCTGTTGTGTTGGGTTTGAGATAAAAGTTATCTCTCATACAATGATTGACAGGAAAGAAAATTACTTTGACTTCTAAAATTGACGATAAAGTGGTCATCGAAATCCCAAGATTCGAGCATTCCTCAAAATTAAGTTTATAACCACACAGGCCACTCTGGGTGTGATTCTGTTGGCAGGAATGTAGTCATTTAATGTTTTTAGTAACATAGCATTTTTCTTGGGTTACAAAATACAGCAGGTTTCTCAATGAAATCAACCATAATCATTTCTGTGAAAAAAACTCAGTTGTAAGTAAGTGGTCATCGAAAAAGTTTCGGCCAATCTCATTCGTTGATACTTTCGCTCTGATAATTGTGCTCACTGTGTAGTCCTGCAGATTGTCTACTGTGAAACCTTTAATCTGTTCCACAGAGCCTCTCGACAGCGACCCATCCTTACAGCAGATGGACTGCATCTCAGAGTCTCTGAGAATATTTCGCCTTCTTACATCTCAAGTATTTGGGAAGCTTTTGGCAGGTGAAGTTCCAGGACTGGATGGCAAAGAAACACCAGAAGGAAAATCTGGATCAGAGGATGGGGTAAGTTTGAATGAAATGAAATGAAAGAATCAAAAGTGAGGGTAGGGGAGAGGGGGGAGAGTGGGGTTGTTTGAATGTGAATTTACTGCAGGTTTTCTCTTAGCTGAGACCTTTGAGATGATGTGGGAATTGTTTGTTTTGTATCACCCTGCCTCAAATGCCTAGAAAAACGTTGGAAGTTTTTCAAAATAATTCAGACCTCCGTTGGCTTTTAGATCCAAATGAGGTTATGAAAGCTACAGGAATGCTGATTTTTATAATGTTTTATGAGACAACTTGATTATTTATTATTTTGAAGTTGTTGTTGTTTTCATAGGATGCTGGTGATCCTGACCTGAGGGAGCACATGGTCGGCATTCTCTTCAGTCGAAGTCGACTTACCAATCTGCAGAAGCAGGTGAGTCAAAGATTTAATATCGCAGACTGCATTTCTCTACTTCTCATTTCCCATGAGGATGCAAAATACCAACATGTAAGGTAGGGCAGGGTAGGGTAAGGTAGGATAGGGAAGGGTAGGGTAGGGCCTTAAACACTTGCCTAGAAAATATTTCTAGGTCTCACCTTAATTTGCATATATATAGCTCTGAGCTGAAATTGTTACTGTTTTCAAGCAATGCACATGTTATGTTACAATTTGGAGGGAGTAATTTTGTACCCATAGGGAGAGAACAGTTTACTGGTAAATTTAATACCAGAGTGAATAAATGAGGGAATCGAGTTAGGGGAGGAGCCTGGGGGGGGGGGCAGGTGGATAGTTTAGAATTGCATAGTTTTGGTAGGCAAAACATGCTTCATTGGTTTTATCAGTTCCTACAAATTTGAACAGTTTGAAAGCTTTCATTTTATTTCGGTAGCAAGAAAGCCACCTTCAGAATAACAAAAGCAAAGTACTTGTGGGACTCTAGTGGTCTGGAACCTATTGGTTACATTTTTATGCCGATTTAAACTGAAATTTTGTGGCATATTCCCCCCTCCTCCCCCCATCATAGTGGTTATTTACCACTTGCATCACACATAGCTTCAAACAGTTACATGGTTCACTCCTGTTGCTTTATGGTTGTTTTTTGTTCAAGGTTTGCTCACATATTGTACTAGCCATTCACAAGGAGACTTCCAGAATGCGAGAGTACTGGGAGGGTAACCTCCTGACAGACGAGGGTGCGGATCAGGTCCACAAAGCCGAAGGGGTGCCCCCTGCCACCACCATGTCCGATGCTTACTGCTTCGAGCTGCTCTCAATGGTGCTAGCTCTCAGCTACTCCGGCGTGGGCCGTGCCTACGTCGCTCAGCAGACCGAACTGCTGCAGGATTTGTTGTCTCTGTTACATACAAGCACTCCCAGAGTGCAAAGACAGGTGAGCATCTTGGAATATTGATGGAAAAACTAAAGGTAATAATTTTTCCAAAAATGTGATGGTACTTTAGTCTTGTGTTCTTTTCTTTTCTGATGAATCGTTTGTATAGAAGATTTAAATTCAAGAAATAAATTTATGATTTTGTACTAAAAGAATTATATGACAGTTCTCAATGTTTTTTATAGAACTTTTACCTTTGACTAGAATACAGCTGTGCTAGGTGTGCCAGGAGTTAGCAATCAATGTGGGTTTTTTATTTGGGGGGGGGGGGGTGGAGGGGTGGGGGGTTTGCCATTTGGTCACAGTCAGCATCATACATTAGAGAACAATGTGAAGAAGATATCCGAAATGGTTATGTGCTAAATCCTACTGTTATGTAAAGCAGCATTTTTACCTTGCACAGTGCAAACTCAATCAAATTAAAACAAATATATGGCAAAAACAAGATTTTTTTGTTTCTTAACTTTCAGGTTACATCGATTCTCCGGAAAGTCCTACCTGAAATTTCCCCTGCCTACTTTGCTACCGTTGTTGGAGTCAGTGCCCTGCCCCCGACAGACGTTGTACCGGTGACTCCAGAGGGGCAGTCGTCGCCCCTATCCACCCCCCAGAAAGGCGTCCTGGATATTTTCTTGGCTTGCATCGCCAAGGCCTTGACTGTCCAGGTGAAAGCTAAGGGAATCGGAGGAAGTAAAGCACCACAGATGACATCATTGGCGAGTACATTCTCTCAACAACAGAAGTAAGTCTATAAACACAGATGAAGCATTAAGTCTGGGTTTTAACACTTCTGCTATATATTCATTCGAAGTTGCTGTAAAGTAATTAAGTATGTCACAATGTTTGGAAAAAAAATAAATTAGGTGTCGGTTCTCTCCCTCGAAGAGTTGCAATCAAGCAGTAATTGCTGCCCTATGTTTTTGTGACAGCAACAATTTCCATTCCATATTCTTACTGAACTAGATATGAAAAATCTGAAGCCATAGGTTATTAAATCTTGCTATTTGGTTTCAATAGAAATTCAAAACTTACTGACTTAGAGGATTTAAGATGTTCTTGAGATCAAGTTATATCTTTCTTTAACAATTGGTGTCATTGTCACACTCTGTTGACCTTTTCATGAAAACTTGTATTGTTTTCCTTTCTATCTAGGGAAAAGCTAGACAAAGACTCAAGTAATGAGGTACCCACAGAGGCTCCCGAGGCACCATCAACCGACCACTGGTACCTTCGAGGAACGATGCCCTTCAGCTTAGCCGAACAGATGATCAATCTTATAAAGGACATGTCAAAGGTCAGTAGATCTTGTAGAACTTTTAGCGTTAGTTCCTATCGAACTTGTAGAAACATGTCAGAGGGATCCGGGAAAGAAAAAAGTCATGAAAATTTAACTTCGTTAGTGGTTAATGTCCCTTCTGCTTTGTAAGATTTGCAAAAAATATACATACTCTCATTTTAATATACTCAGATATAATTTTGATATGTGAGAGGACTCGGCAAGATAATTTGACATTTTGTTTTTATAAATTTTTGACTTTCTTTTTCAAAATGTAAGAATAGCATCTTCTCTTCAAATTGATCGATGCAGATATATCGATTCTTTGGCAAATTAAATATTTTAAATGGCAATTCATTTAATACACCAATATTTCTACTCCTTACTCCACACCGCCATCATAAACAAAGCATTCAAAGTTTGATTTTTGTGGTTTGTTCTTTCTTCTGCCCCCACAGGGAGAGCTTTCTATTCCTTGGACTGATGTCACCAAGTCAGCGATTGCTGAAGTTGTTCTTTCTTTGACAAGAATACCAGAGACTGTCAGAAATCCTGTTGCATGTCTGCAAGAGTCAACGGTAATAAACCTATTAATTTAATCAAAACTCAAATTGGCCTTTGAGACTTTATTGACATATCAATTTCTTGTTCAATCAATTGCAGTTCTGATGAATGTTGATTTTTGTTTCAATATTCCATCTAAATTTGTGCATGGTTCAAGTTTTCCTTGTTACTGGTGGCAGGTTATGCAGGTACTGCAAATTCTAATCTGCGATTTCAACTAAATTCTCAAACTTGAATTTTCATGAATTTCAAAAGCAGTAAAATTCACTTTTATCGATGAAGCCTGGTCTCTGTCCTCTTAATTAGAATATTTTATTGGTCGTTGCTATTTACTCTTCGTTTACATCTGAAAGAAGGAAAATCTGTCGTTATTGATGATGGTTCAGAACAGGCTAAAGAACCTTTGTCATTTTTTAACTTTGTTTCTCTTTCACTGTTTGTTTTTTCAAAAGCTTTGGCTGAGCCTTGCATCCCTCTGTGTGTTAGAGCCAGAGCATGTGGACAGACTCTCCACAAGCCAAAGAACACAGAATGTTGAGAAGACTCCCAGTAAAGAGAAGGTAAGTCATCAGGAAGATAATCCAATCAGATATTCCAAGGAGATAATCCTGATCCTGCTGTAATCAACTAATCTAATAAGTGACTGATATACTAACCAATATTACTAGCTTAATTCATTGACTATCTTACAACAGAATGCCAAATATACAGTGCTAACCTCCCTCCCCTTCTCCCCCACCCTCATTTTGGCCACTCCCCACAGCAACCAAACAAAGAGGGGGGCTTTGTTTATTAAAATATTCATGATTCATGCTCGTTACCACTCTCTTTTTGACAAAATATCTGACAGTAATTTGTACTCATTAATCACATCCCCTCCCCCACTCCAGGCTTGCTTGGAGACAATTATCACTCAGAGATGGAACACTAGGCTCCTCGTCTCCTCTTCATCCAGTGATACCCTTTAAAACATTGAAAAGATGATGAACTGCAAGATGTTATGCTAGAACCTGTTTGCTAGCGTGGAATAATTTTGATGAATATCATGAGTCTACATCCCAGAAGAGTATTAGCAACGTGGAGTTTAGTCTGATACATTTTTCAAAAGACTCAAATATCTAACGACTCATTTTCATTCTTGGTTTTAGCCAACCTGCGAGAACCACGACGACGCGCTGACGCTGGCCATCATCGAATGTGGCGCCTGCGGAACGTTATGTGCAGAGTGCGACAGAATCCTCCATCTGCCCAAATCAAAGCGACACCATCAGAGAAAGGTTAGTGACATCTTTGATTGCGCCAGGTACGGAGTCCACTTCAGATATCTCTATGCACCCTGTTACACTTTGTCATTAGTTACGGTTTATACCATATTATATCTAAAGAGAGTAAGACAAGTTATCACCGGGGGAGGGGGGAGCGGGAGGTGGTATCTAAGTTGAGGGCTTTGCCCCTCCCTCCCCTTTGTAGGAATAATTGTTGATTTTGGGGTCTCCAGAATCCAGTTTAGTAATTTGTAATATTCCTTGTAAGATAGGTTGAAGGACTAATTACTATTGACGATATACATTTCTGTGCTCAAATTTGGAGTAGCTTGATTGCCCATGAAATTATTCAATATTCTTTACCACGTCAAATTTGGATTGGACTCAAAACAAAGACATTTTGACTAGAATTTCTTTCGAGACAGATCAGTGTAAGAGGAGGATGGGGAGAGGGAGAGCATGAGATGAAGATGGAACATTGTACCAGAAATGTATTTGTAGCAGAAAAGACTAGAAAGTGGCTGAAACCACTGATCCCAGCATTTTCAGGAATATGGTGTCGGGCTTACATAAGGGTTTCCCAACTTACGACTGACTAGTTTAGTTTAGACTTCCTAAAATCCCAAACTTCCATTCTTTTGATACATGTTTTAACAGTTTGTTGTCATTGTTCCTTTTAACCCAGGGGCACAACTGGACTTTTGGGGTGGAGGGTGGGAGTAATGCTTCTCTGGGGGGGGGGGGGCATGAAGTATTTTCTATAAGGAAAACATTTTCCTGAGATAAGGGGGGGCTGAGACATATTTTTGTGACCCTGGGCCCTCTTCTGCGGGCTATGTCACTGCATTAACCAGTCTTGTCCATGAAAATATTCACCAAGTTATTGTTCATTTGTTAACTTAAGGTATTTAAGGAGGAAGAGGATTCCATTAAGGTGGACCTACATGAGGGCTGTGGGAGGAGCAAACTGTACTGGATAACAGCCCTGGCTGATTCCAAGACACTGAAGGCAATGGTAGAATTCAAGCAGACATCGGCAGGGAGGGTTTGAAGTGGAGAGGCGGCCACCTAGAATGAATACAAGGGGAAATCCTGCCTTGGTTTTCAGAAAAATGAGACCTAAGCCTGTTTAATAATTCTAAGCCTGTTTAATAATTCCACACAGAACTCAGAGATGAGACATACCATCCATAGTCTCATCTCTGAGTCTGAGTACTGTTTTCGATGTCCTCAGTTTACTTTGAAACCAAACATATGTGAATGTGACGTGAGTGTGACATTACATGTATGTGAGTGTGACATTACATGTATGTGAGTGTGACATTACATGTATGTGACATTACATGTATGTGTGTGTGATATCACATGTGTTGTATCAATGTGTACATCCTCATGAATTGTTTTATCTCATCTGTTGTTTCCTGATATCACAGAGAACATTGGAGTCAGTGGCAGCCATGGAGTCTGTCGATTTTGTGGCAATGCAGCAGCGGTTGGTTTAGGCCGGGCTGGAAATGTTTGCTTGGATCCAGAATGTAAGGTAAGGATAATCAGTTTGCATGACATGTCATTTCTTGTGACCTGGGCTGAATAGAATTTTAGTTTAAGAGGTCCCCTTGTGGAAATCTTAGTGGTGGGGATTAGAGATGAGTGCCCACACCATTGTGTGGCTCTATGTACATTCTAATAATGTTAACATCTGTTTATTATTCGTATAGAAACACAGTAGTAACATCTGCTCCAAGAGCCTCCCTTGTGGACATCTCTGTGGTGGGATTAGAGACGAGAGCACATGTTTACCGTGTCTTCATGGATGTAGCAAAGACCAGAGTCTGAAGCAAGATGCAGAGGACATGTGTATGATTTGTTTCACAGAGGCTTTGTCTTGTGCACCTGCAGTACAGGTATGTTTGGGGACAGTTATGGAGGTGGGAGGGGG
>KN890837.1:7855-19643 GCA_000934455.1 Apostichopus parvimensis
CTGGTGAGTGCAAGTCTCTTTTGCAGTTAAATTAATGTAGAAGGACAGCAAAGTATAGTCCTCGGTCTCATTTAATTGATTCACTAAATGATGTTACTAAAGTGATTTGGTCATTTGTCAGTATGTAAGATAAGATAAGATCAACTTTATTAAACCCAACAAAGGGTAAATGAATGCTCGCATAAACAATAAACAACATACAAAACTATATAAGAAATATAAAAACATGTACAAACAACCCAAAAACAATTACAAGGACAATGCAGGAGACCGGAACAGTCCTAACAAAACGTTTCAAACAGGCAAGCTATGAGTGTTTAAATTAAAGTTATCAAGTGTTATGCCTCTTGGAATAAATGAGGAGGAGTGTCGCTTTGTACTGGCCAATGGAAACCTCATCCTACCACTTCGAGGGATTACGGCCCTGTCCAAAAGCACAAGAAGAGGGTGGCCATCATTACGCATAATCTAGTCTAGTTTAACCTCTCTAGAAGCTGTTGGTAGGACGAGGCCAATGTTGGCTGAATTTCCCCGATCACACGACTTGACTTTCTAATAGTGGCTTCAATGCGGTGTTTATCTTTCTTACTCGCATTTTCCACCCCACGATACCAAATGATATTGCCATATACCCCACAATAACAGAGTTAAACAGCATGGCAAGAACATTGTTATTAACATTGAATTTGCTTCATCATACGCAGACAATACTTTCTAGAGTTCAGTTTCATCAATAATACATCTATACGTGTTCATTCCAGGAAAGCCGTTTTGTCTATCACACCCGAGATACTTATTATTATCCACCATTTCAAGGATATTTCCCTTTATAATATAGCTATACAGTTGAAACATTCGTGGACTTCCGAAAATCAATCACCGTTTCTCTTGTCTTATTATCATTAAGTTCTATGTGCAGTATGTGGCATCCCAACGTATGACAAAATATTGAGAGCGGTACATTTAATATTCTCTCTCGAAGGCTATACGAAGGATATATGCGGCCATGATGCCGTTTGTATGTTTGTATGTGTATTTTTTGTACTTATTTATGCATATGCTATGTCGCCATAAACTGTAGAAATGACCTGATGCTTAATCTCACATGATGTGCATCTAGACATCAATTCTGCTTGCTTCAAGTTCACTTTCGGTACACAAAACGTGTGAACTTCAAATGGGCACGTCTCGAAAACGGCATGTATAGGAACTGATTGGATACTTCACCAGGGTTGTCGACATAATATCCAATATGCCATGTCCTAGCCAACCCATACTCTCTGATCTCTTTATAAAGGACGAGTTAACGTATTTACGAAACAATGGTTACATCACAAGGTCAAAGAGCATACAGATTCTGGAGAAACAAGATGAGGTCGGTTTGAAGAGCGCCCTCTCCGACATGCAAGGTTTCTTCGATTTAAATGCTACCGGTGAACTTGATAACGACACAAGGAAGATAATGAAGCAGGCAAGGTGCGGCTTTTCTGACCTCGAAGAAGGATCGCAACATCCCGAAAACAGTACCAGCAACAGGGTCCGACGCTTCAATGTGATTGGTCAACATTTTAAGTGGGACACAGGTAGAATCACATACGGGTAAGTTCAGTGCTGATCCACAGACTTGTAGTACGAATACAACGCAATGAGTACCAGTACAAATATAGAATTCCTCTTGGTATGATTACGACTAAAAGACGAGTATTAATCAAGCAGTAGTACATATACGATATTTCATAGAGTACAAATCTATCAAAGTTTACTCATCCAATGAGTTCACATATGCCAAAACTTTACGAGGATCAAAGGTTACATGTGCAAAACGTTGACTTAAAAGTGCATGTTACCGCTTATCCCGCCGACCTTCCAATTTTGTCAAAGGGTTGGCGCATCTGTTCCGTGGGTAGGGGTGGGACCTGATGTACAAAACCACTATTTCTCCTCCTCCCTACAAACCTCCTATTCCACTCACCCCCCCCCCTCCCCCACCGTTCCCTTACACCGTGGAGGGAAGCAATGTGGTTTTAATTTCACTTAGTGTCAGGAGAATCAGAAGCTGTATTGAGTCTTGGTTAACTAGCCGATCTGTTAGTCCAGAAACCCTATAACTTGTGAGTATACTGCCCGCAGAATGTTCCATACTCGTATATCAATGGGAATTATACTTGTAATCGTACTCATGCTGGCGGTACACGTATACTACAAGTCTGCTGCATGCATGGTCCCGTGTATAATATCCAAAAACCTCAAACTCAATGGATAACTTTATTGATAATGATATAAGCTATATCGGCTGGCCTAAGCCGTATAGAAAGAAATAATCACTATACAGTTGGTCAGTTATGTGTACTTGCTGCCACTTGGACCTTCATTTGGATTTACGGGTATCCATCCAGTTATGATTGAATCGATGAGTTGATTGCAGTAACCCAGGGAATAATTTATCCTATATCGCAAAGCAAAAAATGCTTCTGCAAACTGGTCTATACAAATGTAAAGATGTAGAGCAGTATACTTCGTACACAGAAACTATATTATTTTATAAGAGGCATACAGCAGAACCTTCAAAAGTACTAAACAAAATATGAACACTGAATTATTACCTGAAGAGATCTTGCCCAACGCAGAATTCAGCTTTCAATGCGAGTTGGTTTATTTTTATTTGTTTTATTTATTTTTGGCTAATAATACGTTCTGTTCTTTTTCTCTATCACATTGCATTAAAATTTATACGCAGAATGTGACCATAGTCGTCAACGCTACGGCATACATTCAATATTATAACATATAAGGAATTACATTTCTTCTACGCTTTTAAAATACCATGTCGAGCATATATACACTAAATAGTCTCTAAATATCTTAGTAACAAAGCTTGCTCCTATATAGTTTAGACTTTGAGTCAAAATAGCAATGTATAAAGATTGTTTTATAAACCAAGTTCGACAACCCCCTGCTATGATTTAGCCTAATTCATAGTGATCTCGATCGTGTTTTGAACAGAGGGAATCATACAGCATTAATGAAAACCACATGACTGGTAATGAAGGCGTACATGCATGGCCAGTGACCGCTTGTAGTATTTCACGGAAGGGACATACATATGGGCATGTGCTAACTTTGCTGATAGAACTGGGAATATAGGATAAGGGTGTATGATAGAGGTGATGGAGAGAGGAAATATAACGAGCAACCGGGAAAGACAAAGGCGTATTAAGGCGTATGTTGACAAAGGACACGCAGGCAGGCAAATGACAGAGATGAAGGGTAGGGGTAGAGGGCAGGGGTAGAGGGCAGGGGTATAGAGGTAAAGAACAGTGCAAGGCAAAGAGCACAGGCAATGGGCAAGGTAAAGTGCATTTAACACAATTAGGTATATTTTAAAGGTGAATATCTTTTTAACCTCAATAGATATAGAAACATTGCTAGCACTCATTTTTATTTCGTTTTTGCATTGACTACAGTATAGCAAGAGTAAAGATCTACCTTAAGTCATCCTTCAGTGAGAAATCGATTGATTTTTCAACTTCAATAACAGGATATGGGCAGGTCTAAGAGTTCATTGACAATCATCTCTTCATTGTCCCCAGGGGGGCGATCTGGCTCTCGAAGCCTCTGGAAAGGGAGGCCCCAACCGTACAGAATCAAGAATTAAAGCGGTCAAAAACCATTGCAATTACGTGTGCTAACGTATACAATTGATACGATAAATCATTCATGTGACTGCCAGCAAAATATGCCGTTGTGACTGGAAACACATTTTGACATCATCACCCCCCTTCCTTTGATAATCTGATACAGCACAAACATGCTGAGATAACATACCTGTACGTATCCAATACGAAAGTGTCTGGGCCACTGTTTTTCATTTGAGTTAAGTAACCCGTGAATGATTCATGCCACCTTAGTTTCCAGGTGAACGCTGATGACCTCAAATGGTGACATTAAATATGGGGTAGCAGTTATGCGAAAAGGGTAACTTAATATAATAATAGGAATAATATGCGTTGTCATCTCACGTTATTATCGCGGCCAGACGGGCTCTCAGACAGATCCACTATCTTAACAAATTGGAAAACCAGATGTAAATTGACAGCGGGCTGTTTAGTTTTTATTTTAAAAAAAAACGAACATTAAAAAAAGAAAAAGAAGAAAAGACATGTGACTTTCAGAGTTTTGACAATGTCCATGTGGTGAAGTCACACTATACACTATATTAAGAGGCAAATATATTGGTAATTGTACATATATCCACAGACTACAACATTCGACGTACATATCCATGGGCGGATCCGGAGGAGGGGAAGCTGATGCGCCCCCCCCACCCCCACCCTCCCTCCCGTTTTTAACATCACACCGAAACAAAAAGTTATTTGCACAAGCCTGCATTTAAACCTAATTATAGACCCGGGAAATTTAATTCCCAACAATGTCTCAGGATACATAATTTGACTGGTAAAATTTCTTACATACTCAGTTCTACAATAGCACTGTTTACGTATATTGTATCACCCCTTAACTAATCTATACTACTATGTTTAAAACTGGGGGTTGGGTTAGAATTTTCAGTCACACTAACCAAGACATATAAGCCACCATCCGATAGATTTCATTCTAATGAAGTGATCTATGTTGTTCAAATCATTTGGATGTTCCTATATAATAAGCAAGTTATTAAATGTTTATGATCCTGTACAGAAAAGTTTGTGTCGTACAAATATAATGTATTAAGTTTTTTTTCTCTGGCAAACCCTGACGTTTGTTTTCGTCATTCCTGATGTGATTTCGGTGGCCTAAATTAACAAATTATGCCCCATGTGGACTTTATCTTTACTCTTCTGCTATTCCAGGATCTTAAACTATCCAACTAACGGATTAATTACTCCGAAATCTCTTCATTTTGTGATCCGTAAGGCCTTCGAAGTTTGGAGTTTATACGCGCCAATCAACTTCAGAGAACTCACTGGCCGAGAGGCTAACCAAGCACTCATTCGTATCGCATTCGTGAAAGGGCGACACGCCAGTGATCCCGATCACCCAAGATTTGACGGTCCCTCTGGAGATTTGGCGCACGCCTTCAGCCCCAGAACGGGCTGGGGAGACACTGATGGTGACATTCATTTCGATGACGATGAGGTCTTTACAGTGAGAGGAAGGTCAGGTAATACATTTCTTAAGAGAAATATTTGTTGTTAATCTCATATCTTCGATCTTTCCGTCTGTCTATGTATACCCTCGTTCTGTTCTTGTGAACTGGGCGTAAGAAAATAGTTTTGATCTTCATGTCCATAACCAGGATTTTCTATGGGTTGGTCGGTTTATTAAAGATGTGGACCTTTTTTTTTTATTAAACACCGTCCTGGAGAAGTAGTCTAGTTTTTGTAAAATAAAGGTTGATTAGATGCAAAATGCTGGTAGATTTTGCAACCACATCAAATTTGTTGTGACGACATTTTACGCAGTTAGCCTTAACGTCCCTCGCGGCACAAAAGACCATTCTATAACCAGGAAAATGTGGGCCTTTGTGAAATGGTAGCATACGCAGCCCCCCCCCCCACACCTCCCCTCTGCTTCCGGATTTAATCTTTCGTCAACGGTTGGACGGAAAGTGTTCACAGCATTGCTACGTTTATACCGCGATGCATGCGGCACGTGCGCATGTACTCACTGGAAATGTGAGCAGACACACACAAACGTACACACGCATTCACAAACTTGACTTTGCTATATGACACATCGAAGACCACAAACCGGTATTTAAACCATATTTTAGCTAATAATATATACACGTGAACCCAAAATAACTTAGTAAACAGTAGTGACTTGTTACTGATTTGATGGATTCCTGTGCTCTGCGCCAGACTTCCATCAACCGTCACATCGTTTAATCGTTAATATATACTTCTTTAACAGCATTCCATCTATATCAAATAGCAGTACATGAGATCGGGCACGCTCTTGGGTTACTACACTCTAAAGATCGCAGGTCTATCATGTGGCCTATGTATCGTTATTGGACAGAAAACCGGTTACCGACAGACGATGTATCAGCAATACAATCTCTCTACGGTATGTACCATTGCCGACGGGTAAAATAATCATGTTTTTTTTTAAAAATATTAATCATAAATAACTCAAAACATATACACACTTAACTAAAGCATATAGGCCTACTTATCTGATTTACATTCTGAGAGAAAGTCAAATTTGAGACTTACCACAAGCCCGCAAAACTACGAACGTGGTTGTAACGTCACGGATTCACTTTGTCCAGGCTGGCCAAGTTATTCCAAGGCCCTCTATCAGGAGTCAGACCAATGTTCAGTGGTGCCTAAATTACCGCCTGTGCATGGTGGCACCACGTCCATGTAAAAATAATGTCTGTGAAGACTATTGTGCCGCTTTCAACTCCCGGTGCCCTACCTTCCCAAACGAGAGTTCACCTGCAATATATTTATAAAGTACCTTATTATGATTACCTTTACGTAAGGATAATTTTATATGGCTGCTAAGAAAGATCCTAAGTCTTTTATATCGTCGCATGTAAAGCATATGTACCAAGGTTGTTGTATGAATAGCGTAGATGGTATCCTTTTTGGATCACGTAAACCTACAAATATATTTTATGATGCGAAAGACAGACAGCTTTAGAGAGACAATTATACGCTCTTTCTACAATGCATATAGTCCGAAACCTCTGAGGAAGGTTCTCAGATACGTGGTATTCCAGAACGGGTTGGAGGGGAGGTGGAGGTGTTGAACTTTCTTCTCCATACCCGTATCTACCCCCTTCCTCAACTCTCTCATGTCCAGAATACATTAACACAACGTACACTGAGTATAACATTACTAAGTATACAGTTGGATCTCAACCACACACACAAACACACAATCACACATTGATGGAGTGTTACTAGCTCAGTGGTTAACGCCGGTGCCTTTCAATCATAAGGTCCCCGGTTCGAGTCACTCCCAGATTAATGTATGTCGTCGAGTTACAGTGTTGTTGACAATTAACAATTCATAATCATGGACGTCAAATATGAATGTAAGAGACTGACTTCGGTCAGCTTGCGGCTTTGATAAGCCAATGAGGCTTCTTCGCGAGTTCCTGCTTGCAGGAGGATCTAATATATATACATACATACATTTGGTCACTTCTTTATACGTGGTATACGTAACTTTATCATTTTTTTTATCTTTGAGATGAAAAACTTTGTCGGTTATAAAATGAAAGTATAACCTCTCAATCAAAATCAAGTAAAGTAAATTACTCGATCATGTTTATATATAGAAGTTTTGTTAACATTTTTGCAGGGAAGAGAGCGCCCTCTAACTTACCAGCCCTAAGAACCATGTTTCGGAGAACGTACTGTGGTACCTCTTTCCCCGTAGTATTCTCCATACAAGGTTTCATCTACGCTATCAGGGTAAGTCTAACAGGTCAATACGGAAGCCGAGAGGTTCGGGTATTTGGCATACCAGGTGTGTTGCAACAAGCGAGTTTCCAGTAAAAATAAGCGTTTGTCCCCCCCCCACCCCACCCCCCTAAAAAAGGGTAATGTTAGTTAAATAGTTTTTCTTTTTGTAATATTAGCAGCAGTGAAACCAAGCTTTACTTTGGTACTGTAGCTTTCGGTGAGTATTTCTTGGTTGGCAAACGCAACTGCTCTGGCAAACTCACTGGTTCACGGTGGCCAATGCATCCGAACCTCTCGTCTTCCGTAATTATACTTTAGACGCATATATTAATTATAAACTAGATACAAACTTCCTATACGCGCACTGTAGACGGTAGTGCATGACAACACATGGTGGCAAAATAGGAGGGGCAAGACAGCTTAACTCCACTGACCAGTCGTTTTTAATAGAACGCGTGACCGCGGGTCAAATTTACGATGTCGACCGCAAAATGCGCCACAAAGCGAGGTGTTCGTGTACATGAAATTAATTCTTTGCGATATTATCAGCAGTGGCATTGTTCACTCCATTCAATTTAATATAATAAGGAAACGAAAACTTAAAAATATTCTAATAATTACAGCGTCATTTCAGTAACAATAATCTCAAAGTGGTAATTAAAGTGAAATTCCGATGACAGATCGAACACAAGATTGGCCGTATACTTGCCGAGCGTCTGCACGCAATGCCTACTGGCAGATTGATGGTGCACACCATCACTAATAGACGTTATTTAGTTAAGCCTAATGTCGTTATAATCATGTGTAACCAAGGAGGTTCTACAAGATTCTTGTTGAACCTGCTTGGTGTAACTAGTGTAGGATCGAAAACGTTACAACCTCGGTCAACTTCATTAATATGCGTCAAGTGTACCTACAGAAGGAAGCTTACACTTCATATAAATGGCATTTGACTTGAAAATTTCATCGTCAAAGTATCGTGGTCTCTAAAACTTTTCACGCGGTTAAAGGCTCATTATATACACTACATTATAAATAAGAACCAACCAATCCCTAACTCTGCAACCGTTCCTTCTCTCTATTTTCTTTGTGGGGGAGGGGAGGTGGAGGGGGGGGTACTATTGTGTAGTAAATAATCACAATGGTCAACATCTGCCCACGCGTAGGAGTAGTCTTTTGATGGGAAAGTTTTGACGATACAAATGTGAAATGTTTTTGGTCGGAGCTTTTCATTCGCCCTAATTTTTCGGAAGAAAGTACATCGTCATTGTTGTGTAATAATTTACTACACAACATAATCATTCAAAAATGTTCAGACCATCGAAGGTGAGTGCATAAGGTAGCCTTCAAACCCAACCTCACTGAAATGCTGAAAAATCTACCTATCATGATAATTTCAAATCCTGACCATGAAATATTTGAGCAAAACAAGAGCCCTTTCACTGCTCACAAGTGATTAACTTACCTATATTAGCTACTCTTTGGAGGCCTATAACGTGGTCTAACATTGCCTCAATTATCGCACCTCATGTATTTCCATCCTTATCATATAAGGCTTCCCGGGGCGGTATCACTTCTGAACCAGGTGGTTTTTAACCCCCCCCCCCCCCCACCCCCCCCTGTCTGAACAAACCTCAGGTGTTTGACAGTTACAGTAAAAAAAGTTTATCACTCTTTGCTCTCTCATTCGGCCACAGATTGTAACCGTATTTATTACAAAGACTCATAAAGCACAACGTTGTAATTACAATTACCTATTGTTTATAACATTTCTTGTTGTATAGGGGTATCTCTTTTGGAAAGCGAAAGACGGCAAACTCTTGACAGCGAGAGATGGGAAGAAAGTATCAACCCAATGGAACGACTTACCTGTAAATATAAAAGCTGCATATACAAGACCAGACGGAACAGTATTATTTTTTAAAGGTGAGATGTTTCTCCACCGTTTACTGTGATATGTATACGTAACTTTATCATTTTTTTTATCTTTGAGATGAAAAACTTTGTCGGTTATAAAATGAAAGTATAACCTCTCAATCAAAATCAAGTAAAGTAAATTACTCTATCATGTTTATATATAGAAGTTTTGTTAACATTTTTGCAGGGAAGAGAGCGCCCTCTAACTTACCAGCCCTAAGAACCATGTTTCGGAGAACGTACTGTGGTACCTCTTTCCCTGTAGTATTCTCCATACAAGGTTTCATCTACGCTATCAGGGTAAGTCTAACAGGTCAATACGGAAGCCGAGAGGTTCGGGTATTTGGCATACCAGGTGTGTTGCAACAAGCGAGTTTTCCAGTAAAAATTGGCGTTTGTACCCCCCCCCCCACCCCCCAAAAAAGGGTAATGTTGGTTAAATAGTTTCATCTTTTTGTAATATTAGCAGCAGTAAAACCAAGCCTTACTTTGGTACTGTAGATTTCGGCGAGTATTTCTTGGTCTGGCAAACGCAATTGCTCTGGCAAACTCACTGGTTCACGGTGGCCATCGCATCCGAACCTCTCGTCTTCCGTAATTATACTTTAGGCGCATATATTAATTATAACCTAGATACAAACTTCCTATACGCGCACTGTAGACGGTGGTGACTACACATGGTGGCAAAATAGGAAGGGCAAAACAGACCAGTCGTTTTTAATAGAACGCGTGACCGCGGGTCAAATTTACGCTGTCGACCGCAAAATGCGCCACAAAACGAGGTGTTCGTGTTCATGCACTTCTAGCGATATTATCAGCAGTGGCATTGTTCACTCCATTAAATTTAATATCACGAGGAACCGAAAATATAAATATTAATAATACTAGCGACATTTTAGTAATAATCTCATCAAGTGGTAATTAGAGTGAAATCCCGATGACCGATCGAACACAACATTGGCTGTATATTTGCCGAGCGTCTGCATGTGAATGCCTACTGGCAGATTGATGGTGCACGCAGAAAGAAAGCATATACTTCATATAAATGCCCTTTGACTTGAAAACTTTATGCTCAAAGTATCGTGGTCTCTAAAACTGTTCACACGGTTAAAGCCTCATTATGCACTCCATTATAAATACGAACCAACCAATCCCTAACTATACAACCGTTCCTTTCTCTCTATTTTCTTTGTGAGGAAGGTGAGGGTACTATTGTGTAGTAAATAAATCACAAGGGTCAACATCTGCCCACGCATGCGTTGGAGTATTCTTTGGATGGAAATATTTGGACGGGACAAATGTGAAATGTTTTTGGTCGGAATTTTTCATTCGCTGGATCCCTGCGAATGGGCGCTAATTTTTGGGAAGATTGTACATCGTCATGACTGTGTGATAATTTACTACACAAGAGAATCATCAAAAATGTTCACACTATCGAAGGTGAATGCATAAGGTGGCTTTCAATCCCAGCTTCACTGAAATGCTGAAAAATCTACCTATCATGAAAATTTTCCAAATCCTGACCATGAAAGATTTTAGCAAAACGGGAGCCCTTTCACTGCTCACAGGTGATTAACTTACCTATAAGCTACTCTTTGGAGGTCTATAACGTGGTCTAACATTGCCTCAATTTTCGCACCTCATGTACTTCCATTCATATCATATAAGGCTTCCCGGGGCGGTATCACGTCTGAACCAGGTGGTTTTTAACCCCCCCCCCCTTCCCCCGTCTGAACAAACCTCAGGTGTTGGACAGTTACAGTAAAAAAGTTTATCACTCTTTGCTCTCTCATTCGGCCACAGATTGTAACCGTATTTATTACAAAGACTCATAAAGCACAACGTTGTAACTACAATTACTTATTGTTTATAACATTTCTTGTTGTATAGGGGTATCTCTTTTGGAAAGCGAAAGACGGCAAACTCTTGACAGCGAGAGATGGGAAGAAAGTATCAACCCAATGGAACGACTTACCTGTAAATATAAAAGCTGCATATACAAGACCAGACGGAACAGTATTATTTTTTAAAGGTGAGATGTTTCTCCGCCGTTTACTGTGATATCATGTTACCAGGTGAAGTGTTGGGGGGGGGGGGGGGGGGGGAAAGGGAGGGGGCAGGGCATAGGTGGGCCGGTCACTATAGTACTACTATTTGAGGGCGAGTTTTTTATTACCGGGGGAATCAGGGGGATTTCCCCAACAGTTCCACAGTTTTACCCATTTATATTTTAATATTTTACAATACAGTATGACACTACATCAACGTTACTGATATATAACACAACATGAGAGGGGGAGGGTAAAAAGCCTCGTATACTCGCTCTTTATAATTTCTCTCTGAGGTTTTGATGATTTTTGTATTCACATTAAGCCTGATTTTGTTTTCCCACAGGTAAGAACTACTGGAAATACAACGGTCCTTACAGAATAGTCGGTTATCCGAGACCG
>KN890837.1:27916-43893 GCA_000934455.1 Apostichopus parvimensis
CCCCCCCCCCTCTCACACTCACCCACTCCCTTGCCACTCTCACAGGCCTTTCAATATCTTTGTTTTTTTCTTCTTCAATTTCTCACGGTTCATCTTATCCAAAATAAAACATTTTAAAGCAACCATTGGGCCATGACCTTGTCATGATTTTAACATGAAATAAAAGAGGCCTGTCCTCTGGTCTGCTGTGGTGTCTTATTTGTAGTGATTGCATCCAGTCAGGCAATTCACTCACTTGTAAATATTACAAACTATATTAATACGAAACATTGTAAACTGGTCGTTGTCTGAGTAAATTTACTACAGAACTTACCGTTTGGTCTAAAAGGCAAAAAAACAACTATTTTAAGATTTTCTTTTTCATTTCTTTCCTTTTTTATTGTGTTGTACTTTACATTGTGTATAGCTTATTGTAAAAATAGATCCCGAAATCTAATCATAGCCATTTAGGTTATAAAAGTTGGAGAGGCAACCAGTAGAGGGTAGTTGGGGGGGGGGGGCTACATCTACTCTTCACCCATACAGACACCCTCTAGCCCACCATACTCCTGGTTCATCTACAAGAAATAATTGGGGTATTGGAGTTAGTTAACTTCTTTGCAAAGAGAAAAAAAGAGAAAAACTAAATTATTTGAAACGAAGAGAAACAAAAGTAAATCAAAACAAATAAAAAAGTTAGAAAACTCAAAAGAATTCATCAGACAAATTGCATATTTATTTAAAGGCTGCATAATGTACTCATTGTCCTGCTTTGTTAATTTGAATCCTAAAATGTTGTAATTTTAGTCAAATTTTCAGTTCTCTTTTTGTTCTGCAAATTTTTTTATTCATCTTAAAATGATTTATTTTTCCACAGAGGAGAAAGGATGTGTCAAACATACCTGTATTTCCTCATATCAACAATAGTAAAACTTATTTTTCACTTATCTCTTTATAATACTAAAAATGAAAATAAATAAACAAGACAAAAAACAGTAAATCCAAAGATGTATTTATTATGACAATTTTGCTGTAAACTAAAAAAAAAAACTTGATCAAGTCTAAGTATGACATCATCTGATGTCATTTTTTTCTGTATTTATTAGAATGTTTATTTCTGTAATGGAGATGTGATTTGCAAATGCAGAGTGTAAAATATTGAACCTAATAATGAGACCTAATGATCCCATCGGTCTCAACTTTCCAGTCTCAAAATTAGAATCCAACAGAGGATAGTTCTTCACAAAGATCACTGTCATTAAAGCCAATGATTATATACTTATGTTTGTGTCCATTTTTAACTCTTAAATTGCTGTATCAATGTGTAGCCACTTTGAACCAACATGTGATGTCATAATGCAACCAGGCTGAGTTTCTTCAAAATGTCAAGGCTAAAGTAAAAACAGCAGTGAATTGATTTGGACACTAGAAGAACCAAGGAGACGAGGCAGGCCAAAGACAATACGGTGACGTACAGCAGCAGAGGAGAGGAGCGGAGAGAAGGCAAGCCGAGATCCTGGACAGAAGCACGAGTTGCAATAGCAGAGGACGAGGATGGACTTGTTGGGATGGAGGTCCCCTGTGTGCCACTGGGCACACAGAAGATGGATTAAAGGGGTTGCAAAGGGATCATCGCTCTCCTGGAATGAATGCCAGTGATAGGACGCTATGGAAACTTAAAAAGAAGGAATCTTGTAAGAAATGACATCTCTGTCATAAGAAAGAAATGAGCACAGGCGAAAAGAATCAGGACCGAAAAAAGAAGAAATATTTTCAAAGTTCAAGCACTAGTTCATTTGTAATGACAGATTTAGACTTGCTCAAGTCATTTTGTCTTACATATTGAATGACAACAATTCCCTGATATCTCACAACTGCAAAACTGGCTTTTCTGTTTGGAGGAGTCATCACTTTCAACTCTACCACATAGGTTACTGATAATTTGTTGGATTGTTTGGTTATGGGTAAGGGCTTTGGGTCTGAGGGAGGGAGGGGGGTGTACACATCGCTATCATATATATTAATAATTGTAGTTGGAACTTAAGTCGGTCTTCATTTAAGTCTGGTACCCTGTACTATTAGTAATCAGACTACCAACATTGCCCTTGTTTCACTGAATCATGTTGCGTATGTGTGAGTTTTTTTCTCGGGGTGTATTTTCTTCTTTTGGTTCCTTTCTTCTCTTTTAATTAATTCAATTATAAATAGGTACTGTACGGTACCCAGATCAAGCGAAACACATTGAAATATGTATGTAAGAACTGTATGAGGTAACTTCTACTTGTTAATTGTTACACTGCTTGAGAACGTTATGTCACTAAGACAAGAGAGAATAAAATGTGTAATTTTAATATTGTCCAAAAAAAATGATATTAACAAATGTTTCTCTGTGTTGTACTTTTGGTTTAAGATAAAAGAGTCTAAAAACTTGAACCTTTAGAAGGAAAATATTTTATTTCAAATATCTCTTTTTTACCAGTTACCAATGGTTTCAAAAAGGTAGCTATAGAGTTCCATCTGACAGGGGAAGTGAGGGGTGGGGGGTAGGTAGGAGGGTATGGGAATATTGACGCTTATGCTTCCTCTGATCAATACAGATGTGTAACGACTCTTCTTGAATGCATTTCTGTAGTATAAATGTGTTCAATCATATCTACTCCTTTTGTCTACAAATAATGTAAAAAAAACTGTAGTAATCTTTTCTCTGAAAGTCTACTAGATCTACAATGGTCTGCACTCAGCTGATCAAGAATTGTGTTCATCTTGCATGTGCCCTGTTCCGAGATAAATCTTGTCACCTCGTTATGAGAAACATTTTCATATATACCTCCATTGGTTAACAGGTGACTTTCTGGGAGATTCCCTGTCTCAATCCATTACTCTGGGAACAATTTTGGTAACGTGTGAGGGGCAAAACAAATTTCTACATTCTTGTTCTTTTTTCCCATCTTTTTCTTATGATGTCACACTTTCTGCTAAATTGCTATCCTGCTACGACTCTCTGCAAGATTATACTTCTCCACCGAATCGACCAATGAAAAGATTCCAAATTTGAGCTTGAATTGGAATCCACTCGACGTGTAAGTTGTAATCCATAAGCCCTTGCAGGTTTCTCCCACATTTGTGGTCGCTTAAGCATCGTAAAATAACTGCTGATTATTAGTACCAGCAGCCTGAGGTACAGCGGTACCCAAAGCTGGTCCCAGGTAGAGTACCTCAGAACCTGGCTTCATGTGAAAGTTGTCTATAATGCCGAGGACGATATTAAAAGTTCTTTGTACAAAATGTGTCATACATCTTTACACTTTTGTGTCAAAACGTGTCCGATTATGCACTGTAGGTTGATATGCCTCCCCACTTCTTTCACAGCCATCTTCTTTCCAAATAAAAGAATTAAAATCTTCTCGCTGATAAATTTTTAAAAAAGTCTAAAAGCAAAATTCAAACTTTTGAACAAGAAGATTTTAAGGAAGGGATAAATTCTACCTGAGATGGATTTTGTTTATTGGGCAGTATCATGAGGGCTTGGACTTTTTCACTGGACTCTTTTTCGGACTTTTGACGACTCCTTTCCCATGAAGACAAATCTTTTGATTTAAGCATTCGTGGCATCTTGGTCCCACTGGGAGACATACTTGTTGACCAAAGCCAACCATCAAAACATTTATCTCTCTCCATTTGTCCCTACAAGGGAAGAAATGAGAAGAATAATATGTAAAAAAAAATGAAAAAGAATGATTTACTAATTGATTGACTTCTGCAAGGCTTGGTCTCTGATTTTATCTAGGATTTTGATTTTTGATTCATTTAATTTATTTATCATTTCCATAGATTATGGTGAAATGCTGACAAATGTCTACACGCTTAAAAAATATCCTTATTAAATAATTGAAAGAGAAATTTCCACCCGTGAATCAAATTAATTCTGACGATATAAAACCTTACTGAGAAATATAGTTCTGTACAATACTATACAAAACTGTGTATTTTAGGGCAAAATACTCTTCTTTTCTCACACAATTGGTTGCACATGTGTTGCTACTCAAGCACTGTTCAGACCATTTTATCAAAACAACCACCCCCCCCAATAAAAAATGTTTTACTTCACACAAACATTTATCACATAGTCACCTTGGTAACCACTTCTCTACAGCCTTCCTAGTATCCTCTGGCTGTTTGGTTGGTTTCTGGACCCACTTCAATCGATTACAGATCCTGTGAACGTGAGTGTCTACACCTATACCAGTTAGTTCTCCCCATGCCACATCCATCACTATGTGGGCCATCTTTGGTCCAACACCTGGCAGCTGTACCAATTCTCTTAATGAAGGTGGAATGTCAGAGTCATACTTTTGTTCCAATATTTTGGTGGTGTTTTTTATGAAAATTATTTTTTTCTGTTCAAAAAGAGAGAGAGAGAAAACATTTAAGGTATATCAAGCATACACGAGAAAGTTTACAATTGATGGGTAGATGTGAAGGAGGTTGAGGGACCGGGCTGGTCAAGAGATCTGCTCATTCTGCTGAGATAAATTTTGTACCATTTCTACAAAAACTGGGAAAATATTTTTGACTCTGGTCTTATCCACTTCTTTGCAGTAAAATGTAATTAAATTCCTTCAAAGGGTCATAAGATACATTATGTCCACACGAGCAAAGAAAGCACATGTCAATGGCAAATGTAAAATTATTTCATACAAATATGAGCCATTGTTAGGATGTATACATTCATAGTTACTCCACTTATGGTAGTGTGATGGCTATCTGAGTAGAACAAAAGAGATGAGTCTTTCAGAACAAAGTCAACACTCGGCCTAATCTCATATTTTGTGGGGAAAGGGGTTGGTGGGGGGTGGGAGATTTCTTTTGTATCAAATAACACTGTAGTTTCTTGGTAATATTGAAAATGATCCAATCTTTTTAATTCAACAAGGGTATGGGAACAGGGGTGGGATAAGGGTGGTCCTTTTGCAATGCAACTGTTTACATATATGAACCTCAGTGAGTTTTCTGGAAATTACAGCCACTCTGATCCACTTTTCCACAAGCTTAGAGTGGTCAAACATGCAGGTGATTTCTTAACCAATTATACTGTAAATAACCACAGACAAACCTTACCAGAAGAGATACAAGTTTTGTCAAGTAAAACATAACTATTCATTTATACAGACTACAGTACCTTCCAAAATCCAACTGGGTAGATAAGGTCCCCTAGTTTCTTGTCTGAAGTTCGGAGGATGCTCGGAACACTGAGACCATGTGTCCGTAGCTTCATCATTGCTGCTGACGTGACCTGATCTTTGGTTTGACTTGACAGCATCAACGAAATGAGAACCTGGTACCTTCTGACCTGGTAAATGTGTGTAAAGGGTAAGTGAAACAACAGTCTGAGAATCTGATGAGGTTATTGGAGAGGGGTATAGGGATTGACTTGTTACAGGGTGATTTAGCAATACCCATGATGCAAATTTTCTATGCATTTCCAGCCATTCAAATTTCAACTGCTTTTCCAAATGTCCCAACTTCCCCTGTCCCAAACCCACATCCACCTTCACCTGATCTCAGTTATATTTCAGTTCAGCTTCAAAACCGTAGCTTTCTGTCAATTTTGTATATATGTGTTGGCATGGTGACGTTGTGGTTGCATTGCTATAGGTCATCTACCACTTGCTCTAGTTATATGATAAAACTTTTCCCTTTACTATCTCTTCCTCCCTGTCCTTATATACCCATCTCTTCATGCATCCACTCCTCTCTCCTCTTAATATCAAACTTTATTAAATAAAAAGGTATTCCTGTTTTTACCTTTGGATCAGCATCATCATCTTGTAATTTATTACAACCCATCACATCAACAGGAGCATCTTTATTCTTTCTAATCTCATGAATATTCAGCAGCTGTTCTTTCCAGTTAAGAGGCTCCCAAGGGGTTTCCTCTGAATATTCTCTCGGCTCTTGTTTCACTTTAACCTCAGTTTCATATTGGATCGGTACATGTTTCCTCTTAACTACGTTCTTCACAGCAGTGTCGTCTGGATCGCTCTTAATTTTAGGCTTTAGTCTAGAGAGCTTGACTCTGTCACATTCGGACAATGTTTCCTGTGGCTGGTTTTTCATCTTCTCCTCTGATCTTGAATATTTTGACCTAGTCATCCTTGAAGTATGAGAAAAGTAGGGAGACACAACCTCTCCAAGAGCCTCTGTCAGTGTTCCAGCTTTTTTCATTCTAAAAGGAAGACAAATATCAAATAAAATCCAACATAATTTGTAATACGTAAATTAAGAGAAGTTGTAATAATTATGCATACTTCTGTTACTAACCCATTCAGACATTCCCCATTCCATTTCATCCCATCCTTTCATTCTAGCTAAGGCATGCCAGTAACCTTCATTCCATGCTCACCTCATTTTACTAACAATTCACCTTCATCCACCAATATTCCACTATGCTGCTGCTCCATAGTTTACCCCTTGGTGGTCAGGACTGATTGAGAAGCTGTCAGTCAGAGCTGTCCTGGCTGGGAG
Source organism: Apostichopus parvimensis (assembly GCA_000934455.1). Lineage (NCBI taxonomy): Eukaryota > Metazoa > Echinodermata > Holothuroidea > Aspidochirotida > Stichopodidae > Apostichopus > Apostichopus parvimensis. The sequence continues at coordinate 34,421 of KN890837.1, forward strand.
GATGTGCCTTTTTTCTTGAGTAAGTTAAGTTAATTAATTTGTTGCTATTGTAATTTTGCTTTGCTCAAAGCGTGTGAGCTATAATCTACTTTACAATTAAACTGACAGAGTGCTTTCTACTCTTGTCTTCCTTGTATGCTTTGGGTTTTGCCTTTTGCCTTTTGGGCTGGGCCTTGTAACACTTCCATGACTACTTACTTCAAAACTTATTATTTATTAAAAGTAAACCCTTCAATTCCTTGGAACAAAGGCTATTTTTGGCAAGGAAAAACCAATTAGATATAACTACGTTAGACCATTTGGAGCATCACATTAGTTGCCAGGGCAGGAATTTCATGATTTTAGCCTCTTGCTACAAAGTGCATTAAAAGATCTACTATTAAAAATATCAAGTTCATACTGGCAAGTACAGTACACATCAGTAACTGTACAAGCTTATGGGAGCAGTCCAATAATATTTGCTGATAATGGGCCTAAGCAGTAAAACAGGATTCATGTGATTATTGGACTGACGATTGTCATGTGTTGATGACCATTTTCAAGTAAAATGATAGGTGCTATTTTTCTACTGACAACAGTGAAATCTACTATAGTCAGTATTGCGAAGTTCGGAACACTGCTAAGTTCGGACACCCCTAAGAAATGCACAATTTCACCCTGATAACCTATAGCAAGAGCCAATTTCACAAAAAACTAGGAAGCTACAGTTAGTTTCTCTCCAAAATAACCTGTGTGCTAGCAAGTACTTACATATTTGTCTCTAAAAGGAAGTTATAGTTTTGGGGTGTTTAAATCTTAGGTGTCCGAACTTCCAAGTATCCATGCTACTACTAGCAATTAGCCAGTAAATAGCCCGAACTTGAAGGCTTGTGACTTATTGTTGAAACTAATTTGTGTTTCAATTGGATGCCATTTCACGAATTAATAACAAGAAAATAGATTAAATTCCCCAACTAACTACCGAAAATGTTTCATTGCAATGTCTGTTTGTGTTTTCATGTAATTTGTACCGGTACCACAATGTGCATCCAGATGCACCTCATAAAGGTCATTAAAATGACCAAGCCTACATAGATTGGAAGATTATGAAACCTACCTGTAAAGTATCCTGCAGAGACAACCTCTGTTATAATTACGCTTGTAATGTATACCTCTAGTGACTGAATTGATTATCTCCTTCTCAACTGGTTTCGTCAAGCTAGGCTAGGGCGTAATACATCACAGCCTAGGCTAAACCAGTTCCACGAAGTTGTTGATTGGAATACTTCCTTAGCCTACTGCTACTAATAGTAAGGATTTGACAAATATCTATTTGTTAGCTCCTTGACTGAATAAAGCACCGGATGCATTCCGTTTTCACGCGATGAGTACACATACGTTGGAAGGAGATGCGACTTACTTTCATGTTTTTGAAACTGTTTATATTTTCGTAAGTTGGTGGAAAACGACAAACTGTCAACTGTGCTTGGATGACAGCTGGTTGAAGAGTTGCACTTTATATGGCACGCCAAACGTGTGATAACCAAAGTAAAACGCCTTCAAAAGAAATAGTCCGTCATTTCACTAAAACGTCTACTACGATATGCAACAGAAAACGGTGAGATGTCAGACCAAACTTGCACCCTCTTTTTTTAGAATGGAGATGTGCATCATCAAAACCTTCTCTTACTTAAGAATGGCATCATTTCTAACCAATATAGTAAAAAACAAAACTTTATAATAAAAAATATTACACCATGATTGCAGGTGCAAAATTGATTTTGATATGTTGTGGTTTTTCATACCACTTCTGACAATCCAGGTTGTATTTTTATAGCACGATAAGTTTTTAAGGATTGATTCTTTGATCAACAGAGGCTCATCATTCAATACGGCAATATCCAAATTAAAATCTAACACGTTCACAGGTTATAAGGTCAGTCCCTCAGGTGCACCACAAACTCAATAGATCTTTTATGGTCCTAGGTAACATGTTTAAATCTTAGAGTGGGACTAGATATCATCCATGGTTGCTCTGATGTGTGCATGAAGGTAGAAGGACAGTTTAGTTGAGTAATTGGGACTTCAAAGACAATCATAATAAAATGTGGGGTTGAATGAGGAGCCAATGTACAGCCGTTAACGGAGAATTTGATATTAAACCACATTTTAAAGGTGGATATATTAACAACAGGAAACGCAGTAGAAACAACTATTTTGCTTTGCTTTTGCTTTTACTAATCTAAAAAGTATGAAAAATCAATTTAGGTATGGTGGGAGGAGGGGGGGGGGGAATGAAAAAAAAATCAGGATGCATATGAAACAAGGAAAGATCATAATATTTAATTGTAATATTCAACATATCTATTATCTTCCACTTTTGAAAACAGAAATTACGAGGTTGCAAATAAAGAAGGAAATGAAAAGGAAATGGAAAAAAAACTAAAAGTTGAAATATACAGTCAAAAATTGAAAAAAAAATATGAAATCATGTTAGGAATATTCAACTTTGTGTAAGACATATGTTTAAATGGTATACAGTATATCATTTACTTGTGTACAAAGCTAAAGTGGTACAAAGCTAAAGTGGTAGTTTACTAGTTCTTCACTCATGTGACTGGTGCATTTTTTATGACATAGCTATGAAAAGATTCCATATGCACAAAAATGATCACATGTTTACATGTTATCACTGACAAGTTGTTCACCGACTGCTATATGTAAAATTAGAATGTTGTTTGCTAACAGTAGGCCAATTGCTGACAAAATTTGATCTATCAGACAAGGTAAGCAGACTTCCTCAATGTTGAGCATTTCCATCCATCATTTGTTGTGCAAATAATGCAATAAACAAAATACAGGTCGTAATGTCTCTGGTCAGAAGGGAGCCTACAAATCGCAGCCATAGCCAGAATTGCTTGTTTTGTGGGTGGGTATTACAAGGAGTGGGGTGTGGGAGGGGGGAGGGGGTTACACTCCCTTGATCCAAAACTGCAACATCTGGGTAGAACTTCCTGAAGATGTGAAACTGTGTGAAATTTATTTGAATATATGTGAGATGAAACCATTTGCAAACACCTGGAGAGGTTAAATTACATAATAGAATATCTATTATCTTCATAATAAGCCCAGACAAAGAAGAAAGTTGATTTGTCAAGCATAAACAGCAGTCCACACTGTATCATTTGATCTTCATTGAAATGCATAGAATGGCAACAAAGGGCGACATCTTGCCTTCTACAATGTCGTCATGGTGTACTGAGAAATTGGATAACCTTGGTCAGTCTTTATTGAAAACCACATGAGTCAGGTAATATCATGATGTAAGACATTCCAGTGGCAGGCAATGAGACACTTATAGAGAAGAGCTTATATAAACAATATTCCCACTATTAGATGAAAACCCAATCTCAGTATCTTGTCCCTAACTCAAGATATCATTGATTGAATGTAACCCAATTTGACAGGCTTAACCCTTGATTATTAACTAAAGTGAGCCACAGTAGGTGGCCTGTGATGATCATGTCATCATGGCAAATGTTCTTCAAAAACTTTATTTTCCTATTACAATCTTCTCATTGATTTATCCTTGAAACCTGATACATTTGGAGGGAAGGCTTAGCTCTCTGTCAAGGTTCTCTGTATTAACATCAAATTCAAAAATTGTTTTGTAGAAATACTATTTTCCACTGTGAAAAAGTGAGTAAAATATTATAAAGAAAAACAAAAACATTTCCAGCTGAAATCGCTTTGCTTGCCAGATTCATTCTTCAAACACTACCAAATTTGAAAAAAAATTGTATCTTTATCATACAAAAGAAAAACTATGAGGATATAGTTTCAACCAAAAGTTGCTGAAAATTTCCTGAACTTTTGTTTGAGTTAAGCCAACTGGAATATCCCTTTAAACATTAAAACACGACAGCAAGCTGGATGTAAACCTTGCATCAAGTTTGCATGAACAGATCATGACTGAAATGGCACCTGCCATTCCAAAGGTGGTAGTGACCATGCAAAGTAAGATAGCTGTGAGCTATGCTGATTCATATTAAGATAATAAACAGCACAGGTGGGCAAAGTGCTTACCGGCTGGTAAATCCTTTGCGGCCAGTGAGATTTAATCAAAACCCTATTAATATGGCAGGTGAAACCTTACAACAAGGTAAAACATGACATGTACAGTATACTTTGAGGAGTTTGTATATCAGTGCACCTTGTGATAAGATAGATACAAACTAACATATGGCCAATGAACACATAGAACTGACTGTAAACTTTTCTTTCCCATTTCATTACAATATTTTCACTTCTTATCACAAGGAGTAGTTGTACATCCACATGGTTCTTGCTGCATATTTGGTACAGAATTTCAGTGTGTCTCACACGATTTATTTGTATGCTCTCCCCTGCTGAACAGTGTCTCGACTACTGTATGAAGATATCAGGGAATAATCTGGTATAGCAAAATGCTTTGTGAAATGGCAACACTGCCACACAAAACGCAAAGTGTTATAGCAGTTTTTGTTCACAGAACCTTAGTGTTTTTAGCATTTAACGACATAAGGCAACATGTAAACACCTCACTATGCCATGGACAACATCTCTCACCATGTTATCCTTCCATTTAAGTCTCAGTGTATCGAGAGGTTGTAATTACCAGACTGACCCTTTACCAGCTCAACCCTCCCCCCCACCCCCCACTTCCAAGTTATCCTCTCTGTTACTGGAATGGCTGGTACTGTAACTGCATCCGCCATCTTGACTGGAAGATATTTTATCCTGAACACCCTCTACAGCCACAATGGACACATTCCACAATCCTTCCCTGTAGAAGAACAAAAATAGTGTGTTATAAAGAAAAATCTGATTTCAAGGAGGCATAACTCCTATTAGAGGCATATCAATCCACCTGGGTGTTCTCCCTCAGGAAAATTGGGAGATGTTTTCAATACCTTGAAATTGGGTAAACTGAGGCAAGTTAAGACCACTTAAGTTTCAAAGCACAGCATAAAAAAATTACAGTTAATGGTGAGTAGAGAGGCTTGTTTACAAGTGACAGAAACTAAAGGCTCTCATAGCTAAAAATTTACACGGTAATGATACGAAAATGTATTCTGGTGTTCTTTCATGGGTGCAGTGGAACACCAAAAGCTTTAATCCACACAATGAAAAGTTATTGTTCTAAGTATCTTCATCTCATGGGCACATGTTCACTGCAAAGTAATTTTATGAAACTACTGACCTCTTCAAGTTTGGGCTTTGGTACCCTGCAGATGCAATTGGTTCCAAAGTTTGTGTCTCTCTGTTGGATACAACGAAGGCAGCACAGATTCTCATAGCCCTGCTTTTTCCATTTGGCGATTAAGTTCTTATCCGCATAACCTTCCTTTATACAGTAATCGTAAAGAACTGAAGAGAGAAAGACATGAGGAACCGTTACGAAACATACACTTCATAAGTGCAATAATTTGGCTTCACAAAGATTCAGCAAATTAATATGTGGAGTTCCAACGTTAGATAGATGTTGGCTTTGTTTTGGAAACACAAGAAAAGTCTGCTTCAATTGGAAGACATGATTTTAAAATGCATGCACTAATAAGCAGCTATGTGTTTACCTCTAACCATTTCGTTTTGAGAAACTAGTCAGTACTTTTTATCCTGCTAGAGAGTAAACTTACTGGAAAAAAGAGCAAACAAATTTGAATAGGCCAGAAAAGCAATTGAACCTGTGACCTCGAGGTTACGAGCTGATGCTCTACTAATAAGAGTTTCAAGCCTGATGCTCTACCAATCAGGGTTACAAGCCTCATGTTCTACCAAGCAGGGTAACAAGCCTCATGCTCTACCAAGCAGGGTTACAAGCCTGCTGCTCTACCAATCAGGGTTACAGGCTTGCTGCTCTACCAATCAGGTTACAAGCCTGATGCTCTACCAATCAGGGTAACAAGCCTGATGGTCTACCAATCAGGGTTACAAGCCTGCTGCTCTACCAATCAGGGTTAAAGGCCTGTTGCTCAAATACATGAACTATCCAGCCCTTAGTTGGATGCGATCCCAACATAGACATTTCTTTGCTATCGGTGTCAGTCAGAAGCGACAGTACCTTGCATACCTTGTAACCGTGGATCATGCTTTAATTGTATTTGATCCAACCCTGAAGGTGACAGGGATGGAATTTAAGAGAAATTTGGCAATTTTCCTGTACAGAATACATTAGTATATAAATAGGTAAATAAACAACGGAAAACCAATGAGAGTATTTAAACTTGATAGCAAGAGTCATCAGGGAAATGACTTATACATCCACATCACGTTAAAATTGAGAACAAAACTTTTTCAATTAGTTTACACCAGTTATGTGTTACTTTTTCATGGCTTTTCTACTTAAAAAAACTCTGACTGAGTTGGGACTTTACGTCAGTTCAAAAGTACTAAACTTGAGCATCATATTATCACTGGTAAAAAATTGCATGAGAATTACTCACTTCTGCTAATAGCCTTTCTTTTGTAGAATAGGTCAAAGATATACCGAGATTTCTGGTGATGGATTCGGAAGATTGGCCACAAAGATTCTACTTTCCTCTTTCCTTCATGGCTTTCTGTTTCAGCTGGAAATAGAATGTTAAGTAGCAAACATTTAGTTGAATGAAAGAAACAAATTAGGTAAAAGTTAGTAAACGTTTTCATATTTGTTGATGGTTGACATCTGTACCATTCAACTAACGATAGATTTTTGTTTGCTGTGTGTGGTGGGTACCAGCATTGTTATCTCAACTGCAGCCAATGGTTCACTAATTATGTTCTCACATGGTATGTTCTGTACTGTGTAGAATGCAGAATGAGAGCTGTTGGTCAGATCTGCAGCAAAGTGCACGTTAGACGTAATATATTTGTACATTGACTTTTGAATAGTTGATCATTAAAGTATACTGAAACTTATGAGCATAATTTTTAAGACTACAGTAGGCAAAATTGTCTTTGCAGTTTTCTGAACCTTAATACTTTTCACCATGTTCAAGTTAGTGAACATGTAACGAATGAGTTCAGTTGATTCTGAACATTTAAGCTCCCACGAACATTTTCATATCAGGAATTAATCACAAGCAAAACTTAAACACATCATCAAAAAATGAAAACTCATATGATTTTATTTTCTAGTGCAAGAAGTTAAAATTAATTCCTCAGTTCTGAGATAATTACATGCTTACAGTGTTGTTTTAACAAAGAAAACACATACTTTTTTGTACCAACAAACAAGTCAAATCTAGACCATTGAAGTATCAATGTTCATGCTAATTGCAGCAATCAGTTTTCCAGTAAATATCTCTCGAAATCTGCCAGATCCTTCACAACACTGGTTACCTATTATCACAAGTTCTGTCTAATTCTTTCACTCACTAATGGCAAAATAAGAAACATGACAATGAAATTGAAAATAAGAAAACTAGGAAGTGAATGCCCAGCCATCCAAGGATAGCATATCTTCTGACTGGCATTAAGTCAGGTAGGCTAGGCCTAAGCCTGTTTTCTTTCTTTTTTTTGCAATACCTGTTATCCATTTGCAAAGTTGCAAACATACAAACCTGGCGAACACTAAACTCGAACTTGGCAAAGCGTTAGCCTTAGGGGAAGTTAGGCTGTGGCTAATTGCTATAACTAAGGACGTTCACGATATAGCCAAGGAGACTGTGTTGTACAATTTCGCGAAACCAGTTACCACAATAAAGCAATGACAAATTCGTGTTCTGATTAATTTCTTTAACATCATGTAAAAAATTCAATCACCTTCTCGCATTTTTTGGTCCAATTCATCAAGAGTTGGTTCAATCAATTCCCATCCTTCTGGTGGTGGCTTTCTGCTACGTTTAACCTTAGGCATATTTGTGTAGTTCTGAAATTTCGTTGAAGAGCGTTATTGATTTGTCGCATCTACAAAGCCGTGTGTCGATGTTGATCACGGACGTACTGAGAGGGCGCAATTACAAATTAACTTGTACGGAATATTTGAAGGGCTGTTCAGAACAGATATACTTGAACACGTTTTATATTTGCCCCCCCCCCTGCCCCCCCTGTCCCATGTAATAATAGCGAATTACGTAACAAAAGTATCTATGTACATTTGGATAACTCTATCATGTTTAGGTGTATGCACGTAGTCAACTGTGTATATTTAGCACGCTCTCTGAGTTAAGTGTAGCCGTCAAAAGTCTAGAGGGCAAACTCGGACTTCCTTTTAACACTAACATTGGTTCACCACAAGGAGATAGTTCAAGCGCACTATTTTTTATAACTTATCTAGCCAACTCTTTGAAATCAGATGATAATGATATCGATGCAGTTATCCTGCCATCTCAGTTAGCTGATCATGATTACACCACAACCACCAATTATTTTTTCACAGTAGACCAACAATACGCTGATATGATATCTCTTGGACATCAACTGGTCAGCATATACTGCAAGATATCGAAAAACGAGTTTCTGAGAAACTGGCAGGAAGGAATCTGAAAATCAATTGCAAAAAAATGAGAAATTTTCAATCACAAGAAAAGGAAATGAAAGTTGGGAGAAGTGTAAATATTTTGGAAGCTTGCTGGGGACCGAAGAAGATATGAACCGAAGAATTGGTATAACCAACGGTGCTTTCAACACACTGTCAAGTATTTTCAAAAGCAAAAACATAAGCCGAAACATTAAGCTTAGGATTTTCGAGGCTTTATTAAAGAGTACAATTGTGGGGCACAACGAAGGATCTTGATCGAAAAATTGACACTTTTCAAAGGAGACTACATCGTAATATTCACAACATTAGATGGACCAATAACACTTGGTTATCAAACGATGAGCTCTACAATGAAACCAACCAAACACCTTGGTCATCCATAGTCGCACAAGATTGAGATTTTTCTGTCATGTAGCAAGACTCCAGGAGAACGCTCCAGCATAGGTTGCTCTAAGAGAAGCATTAAGACATACTGCTAAACCAGTAGGAAGGCCCGTGACTACCTTGCTTGGAAAAATAAAATGGCAATTTAAGGACGTTAACATCGGACGTTAACAAAAATTTCGAGGAAGCAATAAATCTAATCTTGCGCAAGATCGTGATACGTGGCGGAGGTTAATCACTGAACATGCCGGAAAGACGAGACTCAACTTACTACTACTACTCTCTGAGACATTTAAAATATCCTATATAGCAAAGATCATGGCGTGTGTTTCAAAAATGGACCACCATTCCTATGACGCAACCAAAATATAAGTAACATCAGATAACGTTGTCAATGTATAGAAATATGCCCGCCAGTGACAAGTGTTATTTCGAATCTAATAAATCTACAAAATAAAATATGATTTTATATCCAACGAGGAGCGTAAATATGTTTGAATCAAATACCCATATGTGAGCGACCGTTCTCCCACATAACGTTTCCGGGATTTTCAAAATCGTAACTTTTGAAAGCTGTTACATCCTTGTTTGTATCTTTCACTGGCTA
>KN890839.1:18233-30455 GCA_000934455.1 Apostichopus parvimensis
TTCCTGTGGCAGACAATTATATGTAGCTTAAAGGGAAGAGGGAAATATGACACACTACTAGCCTAAAATCTTCATTTCACTAACTCATTGGTAAACTCTGAAAATGGTCGTTTCTTGAGAGATTATCAAGCCCTACCCTTTCCCCAGGAAATGGTTCGTAGTCGGTGATTTGTTAAATCATCATGACAAATGTTATTTAAAGTGATTTACCTGCCTGTCGTAATTTTAATATAGATTTCCAGAGTTGGTAAATGAGTCATTCCATTTTACGGTCAAGTCTTAGTCATTACCAGTGATATTTCTGGCTGAAGCCGAGTCATGGAGTTGTCTCACTCTCTTTATCTCTATGGGGAAAAGAAGTGACATACTCATTTTGAGTATTCACGTCAAGTTTGAACTTAAGGGACTCGCATCGTCACTCGTTACGACACAGTAGATTAATTTTCCCTGAAATGTGATACCACTGGAATGTTTGCTTTATGTTTTGCTCAGTGTCAATGTACTCAGAATTTCAGACTTCTTGGAAATACTATTTTTATTTTTTTATTTTTTTTTTTTGTTGGTCAGAGGATTATATATGCATTCCTTCAAATCAAGAAATGATCTCTATGTTATAAAAGAGAAATGAAAACATAACCAGTTTAAGTTGCTGTCATAATTTTTTTTTATGCTCTGCTGTTTCCGGACTCATTGATAAATGACATGATTTTTATCCAGTGACTCAAACAGTTTACGCTTAACAGTTTTGATATGATCCAATTTCTGCCACAGGAGTGTCCCTTTAATGGTCTAACCGCAAGAATCTGTCGCTTGTATTATTGTATATAATAGCAGGAAGGACACCGCAGGCATTTGACAGTTTGTCGATTGGAGATGAATTTTATTTTGAGCAATCAACCACTTCAACATATCATAATGAAACGTTGTAGCCTACTGGTAAAGGAGACGTAATAAAGATAGAGGTATCAAATAAGCTTAAACCTGTAAGTGCAATAAACAGAGGAACGTTTTGGGGAACATATTCTCCAATCTGTAATTAGTTAAAAGTTTCATTTTGTTTTTTAAATAGTTAAAAGTTAGATCTTGGACTTATTTTGTATGCTTGTCATCATTCATAAGCCGAATTTAAGTACCAACAAGGTTAGATAATGTTATGGTTAAATATTATGTGGTAATAAAGAAGGTGAACAGAAATGAAATATAAGGGAAAGAAAAAGTAATGAAGTCTAGGAAGAAATATGTTGGATGGTCTAGTTTACTCAAACCTGCAAAATACAGTTCCATACTTTTGAATGTTGTAGAGAGAGAGAGAGAGAGATAGGGGAAGGGAAGGAGCTTGGAAGGGCAGGGACAATGGGCTTATAAGTTTAGATAACTGTGTGTATCCCACAAATTTCTAAAAAAAAACTTATTTTGGAATAGGAGGGAATTAATTCCTCAATAGAAACTGATGAAGGTGTATCACACTTTATATAGAAAGTGTAGAGGAGATTCTGAAAAGTTTGCAAATAATAAAATAAATCTCTAAAACTACAAATGTTGCAACTTTTTTTAAGTCAATTATTCTGCAGGTAAATTTCCTTTCCCCATCCCAACCCGTCCTGAACCCCATCCCTACCCCTTTCCCTTCCTCTTACAATCAGACGTAAATAATAAAATAAATCTCTAAAACCACAAATTTTGCAACTTTTTTTAAGTCCATTATTCTGCAGGTAAATTTCCTTTCCCCCATCCCAACCCCTCCTGAGCCCCATCCCTACCCCTTTCCCTTCCTCTTACCATCAGGCGTAAGGTTGATAGAACAAGAATGCTACTGAGCATCCAATATTTTATACAGTCCTCGGGTTTCTATGTGTTGGACTGAAACTAGACCACTATTACTGTAGTGTGGTAATGTCCAAATTTGGAATTTGTCACTTTCTATTTGGGAACAGGAAATCTGCTGTAATAAAGACCTGTATTGGGTAATAATATACCACTTGGCTTTTATCAAATATGATGTCATGTTTGTTAAAGTGCATATATTTGGCATGTCTGTAATTGTTGGAAACAAAAAGTGCAGACGACTTCTTTAATCAAATTCAAATGATGCAGCGTCTGTAACTCGCATCGCACTTCAAAACGTCACATTTCGATGGGAATATGATCTGGGCGCTGAAATTTCTGCTGTATTATTTGAACAGACACTTCCTCGAGGGTGCATAGATGATCTTTGATTAAGTACGGTGCTACATTTAGCTCTACTTAGATTTGACCTTCTGCGTAACCTTTCATTCACCCTGTTGGTAACCTCTCTGTTCTCGAATGATTGTTTAAATAATACTCTTCATCACCATAACCCTTTCCTTGTATCCGCTTTAGTCGCGATACCATTTCCGTTGACAGGAACTTTCATGAAAGCAACCTAATCTCTTTCCTTAAAATTAAGAATAACTAGCAAATGAAAACTGCAACTTACTTTCCGCTCTTCTCGGCATCCATTCAAGGTCACTAAGAGGTCACTAAGAGGTCACTGATCGGCTTTGGTGATGCTGTTCATGAGAATCCTATCATCTGTTAACATTCTTGGACGATTACAAAATGAACAAGACGAGGTGAAACAAAGTACCCTTTGTGAGGAGAATTAGTTTCAATAGGGCTATAGAATACACTTTTGAATACTATATGTAGAATACACTTTTGTCCTGTGGGGTTTCAAATGCAGACTAAGAACAAAATCATCTTGTTCTTAAAAGGTTTTATGGGGGAAAAAAACACCAGTTCAGTTATTTTAAAATTTCCTTCTGGTTGTTATTTGGGTGGCAGGTTTTGCAGGGCAAACTTTATTATTGGCAGGCAGGGGGCCGCCAATTTTGCTTTTGATAGACGGCAAGAAATGTTGTTTTCTGAAAGGAATTTGGTACATCTTTTGGTGGAATGTGAACTAAATATAAAGTTTTTCATGACATAGACTGTAACCTTGCATTTACTCTTGGCAGTCCACAGTGGTGTTGCCAGAACTTTAGAAGTTTAGGGGGAGGAGAGCAAAGAATGCTGGTCATCATTTCAAGAACTTATTTCAGCTTCCAGCAGAAATTGTGTGGGGGGGGGGGAGGAGGGGGAGAAGTAATAATATTGTATTCAGTAGAAGTCAAAATGTTATGTATCTTCCTACTTAAGGGTATGTGGGGGGGGGGGCATGGCAAATTTCATTTGTGATTAGGTGGCACCGAACAGTTTGGGCTGTACTGACATACCCCCATCCCCCATGGTGTAATGTGGGGATTCCACCTTTCATGGCGAGGAGTGACAAACTAATTTCCATTCAGTTCCGCCACAGTATTTGAAGTAGGCCTTAAAGACTGAGAAGCAGTTACCGATTTATTATCTCTCTAGGCACTGCCCAAAAAAAGAAACTACTTCCTTTGACTAACAAATTAACCCAAAGTTCATTTACAATGTATTGTATAGTATTACCACCCTTCCCTTCCCCCCCAAAAAAAAATTTGAACAAAATGGTATCCAGGTCAGAAATGGGTCCCTGGAATTCTCAGAAATGCTAATATGATATTGGATGATATATATGTACCAGGGTCTCTTGCGGATTATCAATAAAAAAAGTTTGGCACTGTGACAATTTCCAAAGAGCGAGCGCACTCACTGTGTTTTAACCGCCTACCTTAACTCTTACAGTACAAGACTGTACGAAGCGGGTATAAGAGGTCTTCAGTTTAATGCTATTGAGTCTACGTGAACGCATTTATTGACAGTGTGCCTGTGAGTCAGGCTTTATTAACGAGCATAATTACATTTTACTCCAAAGAATGTTTTAATGTAAACTTGATCACGACATACTGCTACAACTATATTTTGTTTTTTTTTAATTTTTTTTATGTAAGTTAAGTTTTCCTGTATATCCTTGTATCTTCTTTTCTCTTAAAGGCTTGTAAAAAGAAAGGTAATTCTGATATCAGTTCTCAAAATTGTTGCTAAAGTTGATGGAAATCTTTGCATTTTTTTGTCTGTGCTATACTTCACCTTGTTAAAACATTAATTGGCACTCGTAGTTAACGATTGCTGGGGGATTTTGATCAGAGGCACTATGCTGTGGAAACTTTCCAAATGGTGATAAAGTTTGGTCCATTTAGCTGGTTACCCAATGGGACAATTCTTATCAAGTGATTTGATGATCTCCAATCACACCCACCCCCCCCCCCAACATTTCAGGAAAATAATTTTCAGATAAGTTAGGGCCTCCCCCCTCCCCCCCCCCCCCCGCACACCTGAAGTACACTAGAAAAGCCTGGTTACTGACTTGAAATTGTGTAATATGATACAGATCTTTAGACTCCATCACAACAATGAAAGGTAATGCAGGGGAAGATAGTGGTCGCCAGACATTTCAATCTTGGGGGGCACAGGGGGGAGGGGCACAGCAGTTAATTGGGGGGCACAATGTTTATTTGTGAATGCCATCCTGGGGGAGGGGTCTAAGGGTCCTTAGATGCAATCTGGTGCTGTAGTTTGCAACTTGAAGTAACTTTATGTTCAAGTATTTTCGGGCTTAAGTCTGTCCGATATTTATGTTTTAATTGAGGCAGATAAAAACTTTGGTTTGATTAATTTTTTGAACACTACAAATCGCATCTAGGGGGGCACCTGGGGGTACACAATGTTTAGAGGGAGGGCACATGCCCCCCCCCTGCCCCCCCCCCAGGATGATGCCACTTGGGGAAGATATGGGCAGTGTGGCCAGGGGTGCACAGGCCTCTCCTTTACTCATGTTTGTGGTACTTAAGTTTTAGCTACATACATAACTTTGTTCAAAGTATTAAGACACAAAGAGGAGAAATTCAGCATCCTGTGTTGGAATTTCTTACCTTTTAGTAAATTGTTCTTATTCACTGCTTTTTTAGCAGTAATACCCTCCCCCACCCCACCCCCCCCCCCCTTCTGAGCCACAGTTCACACGATCATTAATAACACAATCATGACTAGCTACAGTTCAGTGAAACTTGTTAAATGTAAAAAAATGCAAATTATCTGGTAAGACTGCCATATAGATATGTCAGCCTAGAAAGAAAGAAAAAACAGCATAAAAGTCCAATTTATAGCGAATTTTATTGTTCAATACTGTATAGAGTCCACTACTGAAGTTGTAAGACACAGGAATATATCACACTGGTAGAACTGGTAAATTCACCTCAAATAATAATAGTTTGAATGACAGTTGACTGCCAATAAAAATATTGGCTTCAGTTTATCCAGGTAAATGTCCCTTGTATTGTTTCCTATCCAGTTAAAACAGGTTAGTAATCGTGATATTTCCTCTCGGCTTCCCTTCCTGGTGTTAAAACAACTTTGTTCCCGTTAGGGATTTTTTTTTCCCACGATAAAGTAAAAATTTGAATAATGTATTGAAATTCTTGTGGTATAAAATGAGAATGGCAAATGTGACATTTTTTACATTTCAAAATCAAGTAGTATCTATCATTTAAATATGGTTCTGGTTAGTGTTCTGATACAATCTTCAGATCACAAACTGGCTGGAAGACTTTTGAAAATTTTCCCAGGAAGAAATCACAGATATGCAGGCATGCCTGTGACACCCAAAGTACACGAGGTAAACATGCATAAAGTATTGGACTTTACTCTCAACTGACACTTGTTGCATTTTAATATATTACTTGTTCTGATCAAGTTATTTGAAATTCAAGATCAAGGAAAGAAAGAAAGAAAATTGAAATCGCTACATGTGCGAGGGTTTAAATTTTGTCAATATCCAGTTGCCAGTCACTAACACTATACTTTTCCAAGAAGGCAAAAAAACATGCGGGCAGGCATGCCCTTAACTAGCAGGTCAATAACATCCTTCTAGAGTGGAGCTATCATAAAGTGACTTAGTAGTGAGTAAGAAGGCAGCTTCAATACCACCTATAATAAACCTAGCTTGGGAAAGATTGCCCAAGAATCTTATCAATAACCACTACCGAGTAGAAACGGTTGCTCTAAAAACTTAGGTGGTTTGTAATTGGTGACGAAAGGTTCAGCAAGCGATGTGGATGTGAAGTTACCCTATACATATTGGTTGAATATTATAATTGGGGAAGACTAGTAAGAAACCCACCCCCTCATCCCCCCCCCATCCCTCACCCCCTGATCTCACACTTTTCCTTTGTTTGACTTGTTATTTGGACTGTAAAGCTTCATCATGGGGGTTATAATGGTCCTTGGTTATAATGGTCCTTGGTTATAATGGTCCTCGGTTATAATGGTCCTTGGTTATAATGGTCCTTGGTTATAATGGTCCTTGGTTATATTGGTCCTTGGCTTTATCACAGCAGAATGTACTGGAATTAAAGAATTGTCCTGTTACAGATGTTTGTTGTATAAGCATAAAATGAATACCAGAAGACTGACTGGGAAATTAAAGACAATGGCAAAGAGCAATTAAAATTATGGCTAGAATGGGAATCGAACCTCTGGGTCACAGGCCCAGCCCTCTACCAGAGGTGATCCCTATGTAGCCATATCTATCAGTCAGAAGCCACAGTGCCTTGCACACCCGTGTAAACCAGGGCCCACACTCCAATTTTATTTGATGCAACCCAGATTGAGGCAGGGAAGGGTTATCACTAACATGTGGGAAGTGTCAAAGCAATTTGATGTAAACTTTTCATGGAATGAATTAATGCTTGAAATTTGGTATACTGCAACAAAAAATGAGCTTGCTTCTTTTTTTCTTTCTTTGTAATGTACATTGTCATTTATGTATTCTCAGAGAAACATCATTTCTTACAAAAAGAAAATATCATATTCTTGAAGCTAAACAATTCATAATGCTTTGCCAGCTTAGCCCTCCCCCCCCCCCCCCCAAGATAAAAAAAACACTGCTAAATGTGACACATTTTAAGGAGAATCTTGCAATGGTTTAAAAAAGGAATAACTTTTGAAGAACATTTTGATCTTTTTTTCATGGAGGATCAAACTTAAGGATTTTTATTAGCAATAATTCAATATATCCCAAAATCGAAATGTTTTTATTACATAAATACGAGACAGTATTGCTCCAAAATTCTAGTTTTGTGTTTTCTGTTCTGCATACTGGAACTGCTACCAGCTGAAGAGTGTTGTATAACTGCGTTGCTACCCTGGATTGTATGTTAGAGTCTGAAGCAGTTCCTTATTTCCAAGTAAACGTTGATAGTATTAGTGGTTATTAAAATGTCTGGGTAATCGAGACCTTTTTTTTTGTATTACAATATAAACAAAGTTATCTCTTTGAAGCTGTTTGCATTTGGTTAATATTATATCATAACCCTGTTGTTCTTCCCACGGTGTCCTCTCAGTTCCAGTAATTAAACTCCTTTTGCTTTGCAGGGCACAATGAACTCGTTTCAAGTGCCCCAAAACTGGTACAAGCAGCTGGTAAATTTACTTAATCATGTGATAAATAACTATTTTATAATCTGATATATATGTTAAACCATCACTATAAATTTTGTCAGTAAACAAAAAAACAGAAGAATGTGGATGGCATGTCATACCAGTGGGCCATCAATCAAATATGCTATAAACACTGCCATATGAACACACAACAGATGCTCTCAACTATGACTGGCTTTTACACCAGACAGAAATATTCCTGTACAGATTCATATCTTAACTGGCATGTCTACTACTTAAGTACAGGTCTGTAAAACTAAAACAATTAGCCCCTGAGAATTAAAAATTTGAAACAGACTTGCTTGTTAAGACCAGTATTTAAGCCCCTGTGACAAATCTTTGACACTCACAAAACTGTCACGATACAATTTTGTGAAAATGTGGAACATAGGCTAATATTTCTTATTGAACGGGAAAGCCCACAGATCTGACTTCAGGGTCTCCATCCAGCTTTTCCTTTCTTTTTTTTTCTTTTTTTTCCACCATCCGTATGTTTCTTAATTTTTCCATCAATTAAAATCTTTTTTCCCCCTAGCTTACCTTTGCAACTTGTGAATTTTTAAATGTAGGCTTTGTAAAGTGTAAAGACTACCTGTGTGATTGTAAAGGTCAACAATTATGGAAAATCTTTCTTTTTATTCGGTACCAACTGAGAATTACATAGAGAGGAAATATATATATATATTACGATTTTCATTTTTATATATATATATATATATATATTAATAGAGAAAACCAGAGAAATAAGATATGACTCATAATTGACAAATAAGGAGTACTGTTTTAGAAAATATATTTTCTATATATAGATATATATGTCACAATTATGCCTGCACATGGTTAAGCTCTTAATCTCACCCAAGGCAAAGAAAGTTGCTTTGCCCTAAAATACCCACAAAAAAAACATCAACATAAACCAAGAAAAAAGTAGGAAAGCAGTTACCTCTTGACAGTCTACTATCATAATAAATATAACACAGGAACTACCATACTTCCCTGTTCTGTCTAAGCCTTATATCAACAAACACTACACACAGGATATGTGACCAGAATGAATAGACAGCATGAATACAAGTAAAAATGTCCTATTGGTTAGAGATGGTTATTTGATTACAAGGCTTTAAGAAAAAGTAGGAGAACCTAATAGGTTTGTACCAGTACATATAATCTTATTCAGAGTGTCCCGAATAGTATGGGTACCAACATTGTTGGTTCTAGTTTCTCGTGGTTGGGGGGGGGGGGGTAGAATCATTATATTCCAGCTAGAATCATAATTTTCAAATTGGCTGGATTCGTAAGGAGAGGTGCCGTACCGCAAGTCAGTAAAATTGTTGGTGACCAAACTGAATATGCTGAGGTGCTTAATTGAACACCACTTGGCCGTATTCAGACTATTTTAAAGTTAGTTTGTAGTATTTTCACCTTTATTATGGGTTGTACAAAGAGTTAGAAACAAGATTTTAATTAATTGTAAGTTCAAATTTTGTCAAATCTTGTAATAATATAAGCCTAAAATTAGAAATATTAGTTATAGATTATATATTATTGAATCAGAATTATCCTGTCAAGAGTGCAATCAGCTTAAATTATTTTCAGAGATTTTGCTGGGTACCAGTGCAAATCCAAGAGGGGAGATAACTATCATGGAATATGAGGTCTGGGAACAGACTTGCTACAAGTCTGCAACACACAATCTTGAAAGTGTTTGAAATACTTCTATTGCTCGGGTGAGGTCATCATAATCTTCCTGAAGAGGTGAACAACATTGGGACAAATGACTCACAGAAAGGCACGATACTTGTAAACTGGTTGTCTTTGTAGAGCCACAGAACACTTTTTGCAAGAGGAAGTTACTATTTTTGTCGCGACGAGAATTTGCTCAAGAATCACCGGCAATGACAGCCGAAGCCTGTGTCACGTTCTATTCAGAGCTGCAGCAGCTTCGGCGACTTTACAGTCCAGAAGGACAGGCTCTGAAAGTAACTTCTGGAGACTGTTTGTGTCCATCTCTAAAAGCATACCTATACAATAAAATAAAAAAGACCAAAGTTGTAATATAGTGTTAAACAAAGTTAAATGTGAAACAATTTCAGTCTAAGAATAAGGCAAAGTTTCGGTTATAACGAAAAGCCCAAATTACTAACACTAATTCTGACCACAGGTTTAAATTACTTAGCTGTGAGTCTACCTTCAGTTTTCCTGTTTGGATGAATAAGTCTGTCACCAGGAAAGTATCTTTCCTGATAGCAAGACAGAAGCAAAGTCTGACAGGGAAAGGTACAAATCAGACTTAATTAAAAGCCTAATTTCTTTCGGAATCCTTTCCATGCAGCTTTCGGAGTTGTATCGAGTGAAACTGGGTGTGATCCAGTCACGCAGTATGCCAAAAAATTGCAACATCTTTTTCAGTTTGTACCTTGTTTGAGTAAAGTTATGTTATTTGCACCTAATTATGTCAAAAGAAACTTTTGAAAATTGGATCTGCCACTGGATATTGCTTTGAATTCAAATGCAAATGATTCATTCTTGATTAAGAGGATAATACCCACATCGATTCAGACCAGCTCTTACCTGTTATCTCTGAGGCCATATCGGGCTGTCGTTGCTTAACCTTCAGGTAGAGCTCCTCAGCGAGTAATGACTCTTCTGCTTTGTGTTGGTGATCGCTGTCAATAAAACCATTGAAACAACAGCCTGGATTGATTAACAGTTTAATGAAAAATCATTTGCTGTTTACATGCTTTGTCTGTAATATTTATTAATTAAAATTCGTGCACATTAAATGTCTTTCTATCTCATTCCCTTTTACAAGGAAGCTAAGAAACAGAAGTTTGATCCTATCCCAACTTTAATGAAAAAAAACAAAACTTTCATCCTATCTCACCTTTCATTAAAACTATTTAGTTAGTGCTGATCCACTGCAACCTTCATTTAAAGTCAACTCGATTGATCCTTTCTCACCTTTTCATTTGATAAAAAGTGATTTTTTTTCATCCAATGTCACCTCTCATATCATGTAAACTCATTTTGGTCCTATTTCACCTTTCATTTGATAAAAAGTGACTTTTGATCCAATTTCACTTTCCATTAAACTTAACAGTAATGATGCTTCCACCTTTCGTTAAAATAAATAATAAATCTCACCTTCGACTAAACTCACATTATCTCGACACGAGCATAGCGACTAAATTTCAAAAGTGTCATGTGACTCGAAACAAATTTGTAGCTTTAATGTAAGTGACTTGAGTCCACAATTCGACCATGATTACTCATTGCCACTTGTTCTTGACCCTCTCTCACCCTTTCGCTCTCAACTCCTTTTCATTTAAAAATGCTTTTATTTTTTTCTTGTATCTAACCTGTCATTCAAGGCCTTCATAGCCTTATCAATTGCATCTGTTAGATCTTCTGGAGATTCTAAAAGATGCTCCACGGAGCTTGAATCCAACTCCAGTATCATTCCTGTGTGTGAAAGCAAACAAACTTATGACAAGTTCAAAGTCAACAAATAAAGCATCAAACAAATACAGTAATATTTTACCCTATTTACCAGTGGTCCTACTTTCTTTTTAGTTCTCATCTTAACAAAGTTCAGTCTGATACTACTAACAAAGATACAGCAGTTCACATCTTTCAACCACTAAAATGGATGAACGAATGAACAGACAAACCAACAAAGGAACAAAAGAGATGCAAACACACAATCAAGTATACACAAAGAAAAAACCATTAAATAAAATGAAACAAACTTTGCCTTCTCAGACTGAAATCAAAAATATTACAGATACGGTGCAAATCGTAGCATGTGTAATCCCTGATTTTGCAAAGGGTCATAAATGGAATACACGATCATCTTTAAAAAAAAGAAACAAGTTTTGAAAATCACCTGTTATCTTAGCTGCATTGTCTTCAGTGAAATCTCTCACTTTCACAAAAAGTGCTTCTGCCACTTTTTCCATTTGAGGATTAACATAGCAACTAAGAGTCTTATTACAGGGTTCAGTTTTATCCTGCATCCTATCAGAACAGAAGAGAAAGAATTCATACAATCATAATGTCACAGTCTCCCAAAAACGAGTCTGGACTGATGGTGATAGTTCTTTCTTTGTCTTCAAAATTGTTCTTAATTTTACATTAAAAGTAAATTCAAAGATGAAAATCAATTTTTTCTGACAAAATCAAAAAGAAAACAAAAACCATTTCATGAATTTCAAATCATGATCTTTAGGATGTTGAGACAAATCCGAGTCAATTATTTATTTTTGGTGCTACATCTGGATACATATGCTGATATCTCCCAAAGGTTTATTTTCTTTGGGGAGGGGTGGGGGAGGGGGAAAGGGGAGAGGAATTTATCTATATTATTCCTGAAGGTTTGATTATAAGAGACAAGGAAGTAACACTGAACCCATTTTGTTAAGTGCAATTCTCAGCACACCCATTAGTATGCCTTTGTGCGCTAAACTCAATCGATACTGTGCTGAGTGAAATCTATGTAGGAACTTTGAATGAACGGTGTTTTATGAAAGTTGCTGGTACTTTCTGTCATTGTCTGTCTTGTAGAAGCTTCAGTGCAAAATAAATCAAGAAATATGGGAACTTCCTTGTCACTTCCTTGTCAAAATTTTGTAATATTAACGGTGGTCCAGGGGAGCTCTGAGAATACATGTACAACAGTAGTGGTTTCAGGCAATATTAGGGCTACCCAAAGGAAAAGACTTAATGTGCAGACCTATAAATACACATGGCAGCAACAGAAATATCACTGTGAAAGCAGCCTTCAGTGTTCAAAAGATA
>KN890842.1:406-12136 GCA_000934455.1 Apostichopus parvimensis
AAAACGGCAAAGAAACCTTATATGAAGGTCACCGGGAGAAATGAAAACAGGATGATACGAAGCCTCAAGATATTAGCTTTCATATATATATATATATATATATATATATATATATGAACACCGCACAATTAACTCGTAAGGGATCGTAATGAGGATGAATCTCACACCCAGACATATGTCCCCATAAAGTGATTCTATATCTCACACCCAGACATATGTCCCCACTAGGTGATTCTGTATCTCACACCCAGACATATGTCCCCATTAGCTGAATCTGTATTATTGTGTCGCTAGAAGAGCGTGAAGTCTGGTACAAAGTCCATGGTAACCTGGTGCGGCTCATCATGTAGTGTCACTAACCTAATATCATATGTATGTTCTACTAATTACCTCTCACAGTTAGGATAAAAGAGGAACCGGTCTTCAAACCCAGGAGGAGGAGGTGGTCTGGGGGAAGGGCTCCTCTAAACAGGACCTCCAGCGAACCATTTATAGCCAAAGATTTAGACCGTTTGTCGGTCAAGTCCAGAACGTCCGCAAATTCAGTGCCGTATGAGAGAATGGGTAAGGTCCGAACTAGACAGCATTTGAGAATGTTGGTAGAAAACTTGTGAACTTCAATTCAAGCAGACTGCTGTTTTCTTTTCGTGTAAGCCATCGTATCAAACATGCAAAGCTGCAGCAGCTGCAAAAGTCTGTTTCAAAAGTATATTTGCCTCCTCTTCACCTAACTATTATCTTCACCTGTGTATTCTAGATCATTGCGAGCAGCCTGATTTGCTATCTCCTCGTAACCTTGGCAACACTTGTAATAATTCTTCCTGTTGCTGACAAATATATTTATCCCTAGTCTAATCTGGCAACCTATGAGTTCTATAAAATGGCAAAGAAACCTAATATGAAGGTCACAGGGAGAAATGTAAACAGGATGATATGAAGCTTCAAGATATTAGCTTTCATATATTTATATGATTACTCCTTTTTACAAATATTTTTTATATTTATACTGGAATAAATAAATTAAATTGAAAGTGAAATTGTAATAAGTCATGGTCAGAGAAATGGATCAGAAAATATTATTAAAAGGGTATAGTGAAAAGATATGGAGATTAGAGATTGTGCAGTTTGTGAAAGATCTGTAATACATGACATAATGGACATTTTATGTATTGTGAGGCAATTGCAGACAGTATAGTGAAAGCTGGGTTACAGTTCATCTTGCAGAGTGAAATATGGCTATTGATAACCGGATGTCAGTTATTCAGACAGAGCTTGGGATGACATACCACAAGTCAAATTAGGGTTGTCTTGTAGATATTGTTTGCTTGCTTGTTTATGTAGAGATATATGTTGAGCTGGGATACCATTGATGTAAACTGCAATTACAATTTGCTATCATTAATTTAACAGGATTTGACTGACATTCTTCTTTAGCGAGAGGATTTTTCTCACCATGTCTCATTCTTTTTTTCTCTGTTCTGGAACTTTCCTTTGGTTGTCACAGACTCTGCTGGTTCTGGAGGTTACCATTCACCCGTGGGCCATAGGAAAGTAGAGACCACACCCCCGAGCAAGGAATACGTGGCGCTTCAGAACTACCATGCAGAGGGGAACGGTGAACTAAGTTTTACAAAAGGAGATGATGTAGATGGTTAGTATTCTTTCTTATTGTTGGGTGGTGGTCTTACGAAAGTGTCCATTGGGGCTCTTTTTTATTCTTAAAGGAATTTGACGCCAGGTTGCTTTTTAGAGGTTGGGGTTGAAGTACCATGTTTCGTTGGCTATCTGGCACTTTTAGCCTAGCAAAAACTTAGCAACAAAGCTGTATTACTGCTTTCCTGCAGTAATGTTATCTAGAATATGCTTAACCTTGGGAGGGCCAATGTACATTTGCCTGTTAGCAGTGTGTGGATTCATACCCTTGTGTCAAATGTGTATCATTTTCACAACAGATGCTTATTAAAGGGGTTTCCTCTGGTGGTTGAAGCTGATATGCTTAGCAAAATTGCTGACAGCACCACATTCATCATAGCATTTTCAAATAGCAGTGTGGAATATTATACCATTTAATTTTTCATTGCCTGTCATGAGAAGATCACCACTTTTATTTTTGTACTTATCAATCTCAAGGAAAATGTTGTTTGTGTGATCAAGTGATTCTTAAAGCAATTTAGCAAACTGCTTGTAGAGTTTTTGCGAGAAAACACCAAAATACTGCCCATTCAATCTTTCGATAATGAAAACTTTAACCGAAACTTGAAGATGATGCTATTATAAATGGCATGAAATATGTGTGGAAAGAACTGCTCTACAAAGGCTTGGTACAAACTGACCTACCTTCGAGGTAAGTGCAAAACAGGTGATCCTTGTGTCAAATGTTCCACCCTGTTGCTTACTGCAAAGCCAGCATTTTAGAATGAATAACATTTCCTGAAGTTTTGTCAACAAATACAAGTAACTAAATATTGCGATATAAACAAGATGTAATTCTTTATAAGTCTTGTTACATATGCCTTTAAGCCCTACCTTTAACACTCGTCCTTCTGTTTTCCCACCGTTTTGTCTCCTTATTCTACACTTTCTCTCCCACATATGTTCTGCATTTTCTTCTTTTGTACCCTGAATAGTCTGTGTAATGCTTAGGACTGTAAATGCTCGCAGTGTTGTATAAGCATGAGGGAAGCTTGACATGAAACTTGACCGTACCTTCTGTGTTACTACGTTGACTCTTTTTAAGTTTCTCCTAAGTGCATGGTATTTAAATATCAAAAGTATTTCAATATTCATTCACATCCGTCATGATATGGCTTTGATCATATCACTCACCAAAGTGAACGACATAACAGCAATTCCTCTCTCCGATATATGCTTGCGATTGCATGATCTGACATGACCTGACATGACCTGACCCGCAAATGACCCCGCAACTCACACAGACAAAGTCACAGTTTTTCTTATAGATCAAAAGAACTTGACATACATTGCACTTTGTCAATTTGTGAAACGATTCCTACAAGGAGTGGGGAGTCTTTGAAATGGATTGAAATATGTCATCTCATAAATATAATTTCTCCCCTTTACCAGGTGAACCTTTGTGCCTATATTATTTTCCACAGTTGGCAACTTTTAGCTGTGGCGACTTTTGACTCAAGTCTAGCATTACAACGTCTCTCTCCTCTGTGACCTCGCCATCATACTCAAAATAGCGACATTTTGGAATCTATCTCAGATAGATCTCTGCTACTCTGCGTCTTAAAATCCCACGATGACTTGTACAGCTGGGAACATGATTTTACCTCATAAATTTACATTGTGAAATGCCCCCCAATAAAGAGCAGTTTTAAATGTTACAAGTGTAAATTTGTATGAGGTTATGGGAGGCCATTTAGTTCTCTCATGCCTAATCCAGCCATCTGTGTTTTTAGGGAGACCTAAAATGGCTTCAAACTGTAGGAGTACCTGTATTTTTCATACTGTGGCATGGTAAATCAGTTTTTACCCAATTTTAGATTTGAGGGTGTCAGGTTGAAAACTTCTTTGCTCTACCGAAAGTCGGACGTCGCCCGATACTAATGAATATCTGATAACTGCGCCGGAGTTTTAGATACCTGTTTTCAATGTTTTCAATCATCATTGTCTCGATCCATTGGACCATAGCACGCCCCCTTTGTACCCTCCGTTGGTCTCTGTTGCAAACCAGGTACTTGTTTTTTGGGTGTTTCATTCAATTCTGGAAGTTTGGGAACAGTACAATTGGCAGTATTATTAGATCTCTGTATTGCCAACCACTAATGCATGGAGAAAACACTGATTATATAGGTTTCATACAGCAACAGTGTCCTTTTAAACCCTACAGCACACAGAAGTATTAGAATTTATAGCTCTGTTACCAAATGTTATTAAGTTCTGTAAGTTGTTGTTTCTGCAATGGTTGGGGACGAGGGCATTTATCACGAAGGCACAGTAAACAGACATGTAGGACCGTTCCCGTCGTACCTAGACATTGAAACTGGAAACAAGCAGGCACTGACAGGTAGGGTTTTGCATATTGTAATAACTAAAACTAGCAGAATACTGTTCTGTGGTTTCCAGTGGGATCCACTCCAGTAACTAGTACCAAAATTTCATACCAATTCTATGAAGTATTCCTTTGTGGGCATTCAAACTTTGTATATAAACTTGAACCTTTATCATTTAAGAGTGGCAAGTGCACATCTACCTTGGTTCTTCTACAACTCTGGCGGGTGAAGGTTTTTTTTTTGTTGTTTTTATTTGGTGTTGCGACGTAAAATTGGATGTGTTTAGTTTAGAGAGCTACCAACCTTTCTTTGACTTTTAAGTATCTGATGTGCCGTTAATTGTTAACGACGTCACTAATTAATATTGCGGTTTGTTCGACCGTATCTTTGCTCGCTGTAGATCTACTTCCTTGGTCGACCTGCATGTATTATTATATATCATGCATAATTGTAAGATATAGATAGTGTGACCCATCCTCATATTTAATTAATGTTAATTAAAAATGGATGAAGGGGCTGTGGCTTTACCATCATACTCACAAGGTAAAAGGAGGCAACATGAAGCGTATCAAAGGTACGTGATGCTGTATTTAGCCTTTAAACTTGGGCGATGGTTAGTATCTATTTCTTACAATGATAAATGCAATTCTTGTTCTAGGTCCAAATATTGCAAGTGAAAGGGGAGATAAGTTTGAGGAAGAAATCTTGCTAAATATATTTTATTTAACACACTAATCTGTATAATATTCTCAGTATTGTATTATATAGACTGTATCTGATATCTGTAAAAGTTGAGAATTCTTGAAACAAGCAAGCCCTTACATTTAAGCAATACAAATAGGGTTCATCAGTATCTTAAAAGCACATCATTATAAACGTGTGTCAACCCTTTTTCCTAAAGGAAATGATTGGATTAATTTGGTGAGATTTCCTCCCTAGAGGTAACGATCAAGGGACTAAAAGTAATTTGGTCTGTTAACTAGAAACGTAGAAATCACACAACTTGACAGTGATGTAGTAGGCAGGGTAGGAATTAACATTTGGCTTTTGGGGGGGCTATTTTGAAAATGAAAAGTTAAAAACGCTCCCTTAATGTATTTACGAGGGCTTTTATAAGGTTTAGGGGGAGCTCTTTTCCAAAGTTCAATATGCTGTTTACAGAAATGGTTGTAAGCATTCAACAGGATGAAGTAACACAATTACCCTGTTCCTAGTGCTGTGATCGTATAGCAAATTCATTAAAAGTTTAGCAAAAATTTGCAATCGTTTAGCAAATAATGTCAAGCCCCGGAATATATGACGAAAAACCAATAACCCATCAACTGAAATAGAAAAGAAAACACAGGTTTACTTCCGCTGAAGGTGCCCATTCCTTAAATCATGTATTACTTTCGTGTGTGGATAAAATCGCTCACCATCAAATACGAAACCATTATACCTCTGAAAAGTAATCCAAGTTAAAACCTTCAATCCATCGCCACAGCAACGGTGTACATAATATACAACATTCCCTCTTTAAGACATAGCACATACCTTCCAAACAACTGCCGATTTCCAGCAAATTGAAAGTTGTAAACAAAGCTATGCAGTTTTTTTTTTGCAAACCGATCGTTAGGCTACATTTCCTATTGAATTAGTGTGGTTGTTAGGCTAACATGTGGTTGAAGGTTGCAGTATTTCATGGATATGTTAGTTGTAGCTAAATGCGTCACAATTTCAGCGAATAAAGAGATGCTTAGGCTAGATTTTCCAGTTGACTACTTGTGGTGTTCAGCTACCATGCGCCCAGCGATAGCAGCAAGGAAAGTATGTAAACAAAGCTACGCAATGTATTGTTTTTTTGTATTTTTTGCAAACAGATGGTTAGGCTACATTTCCTATTGACTTAGTGTGGTTGTTAGGCTAACATGAGGTCGAAGATTGCAGTTTTTCATGGATATTTTTATTTTTTATTTGCGACACAACTTGAGCGAATAAACAGATGGCTAGGTTAGATTTCCATGTTGACTTAGTGTGAAGTTAGGCTACCATGTGGTTGGAGATGTGGGGATCTTAGGTTATTGTCACTGGTACTGAAATTGCTTAGTGGGGGCCGTAATTTGCCAGTGACTGTGCAAAAAGTTCCCAGTGATTGTGCGCGACCCTCTCGCACTGCGATAAATTTTATGTGGGATTGTGAGAACTGTTTGCTTGATTCGTGCTGCTACTGCTGCAACCCTAGCTAAAGCAAAAGCACGTCACAATTAATTTAACACAGACCCCTGATATTACGAGGGCCATTTTCTTATATTTATCTTATCTTATTCGCCCTCGCAATTGTGCTTTAGGAGGGCTCTTTTAGCACTTGCTAGGGCGAATCGCCCCGTCGCCCCACTTATTTCCGACCCTGGTAGAAGGCCTCATGACTAGAGTGTGGAGGATTCTATTGTTCTCAAATTGCATATATTGTTTTTAAACTAGTTACTTAACCATGTAGCCTACCATATATATGTAAACCATATACCATATATGACACCATGTATAGATGTTAATCATAACATATGACCATAAACAACAATAATAACACTATTCCAACTTGTCAGAGTTTTGTAAGTAGCATGTTCAGTAAGAAGGCTGTAAACTGACATGTCAGAGAATAATTTATCGAGTATCACAATGCAAAAATGCATTACAACAATGGGCAATTTGGTATGTGCAAGTGTAATAATGATTTATATCAGTTTTTCTACACAGGAACTATCTGTATTCAGTGAAAGAACTCAGAGCCTTCAAATAGTGCTACACAAAATGTTAACACTGAATTATTCCTTGAACTGCATCGTGAAGTACAGAATATTTTCTGGTTTGTAAGTGGCCTTTGGAACAGCTGTTCTTGTCACTGATTCTTGAAGCCGAAGCTATGAACTCTTCTTGAAATACTGGTTTTAGCAGTGTCCTTTGTAGCAATTATTCTTCACACAGTGATTCTTAAAGCTGAAACTAACCCTCCTTCAAGTTTGATTCACAATGCTAAGTGCTACCTGTTCCCATAGTAGGAGACCTTTAGTTGAACTCTGACACCCAACTGGGTTTTGTAATACCATCTATAATTCAATACCAGTAACCAGTCAGCATAGATCTGTATAAACGATTGGTGTGTGATGGTTCAACCTTCACATATATAACTATAACATCCTGCATGGTGTGTGTGAAGGTACTCTTTCAGATGGAAGATGAGTCGCCATGAAAGTTGGCCATTCTGGATGGATGAGGACGAGGTCCGGTCGGGGAGAGGTGGTTTGGGAGAGGCGGTGCTGTGAGGAGACAAATTGGTAGACAATAGAATGGGTGGAACATTGACCAGTGTGTAGATCTACGCTCAGACAATTGAAGGGCAGGGGAGAGGTGGTGAGGTGAGGAGATAGATTGGACGACAATAGAATGGGACATTGACCGGTGTGTAGATCTTCGCTCAGACAATTGAGGGGTGGGGGAGGTGGTGTGGTGAGGAGACAAATTGGTAAACAATAGAATCGGTGGAACATTGACCAGTGTGTAGATCTATGCTCAGACAATTAATTGTGATGTTTGAAATTTAAAGGGAGGGGGTGGGAAGAGGAATTTCCATAGCATCCCTACCTCTCTTCCCCTTGTGCCATCACTATAGAAAGTTTGATGGCATTAGCAAGTGTTCACCAACATTTGCTCGATTCCTGTGGATCTAGCAACATTGAGCCATTGCCAGCCTGTATTTACAGACATCAAACTCCTTTATCAGGCTTAAAGTTTAAAACAGGTTTTGGAATCGTTTATTTTTTCTTCCTTTTGGGGGGGGGGCAATTTCCATTCTATTAGTTACAACAATCCCATGAAAATGTAGGTTTTTTCATTTGACTTGTCAAATTTCATTTACAAAAAACAAAGTAAAAGTTGAATTTTTTTCCCTCCAATTTTCTAATTTATGTGTAACATGTGACTGGATCTAATAATATGAAAAGCCACTGGGTGAAGAAATGTTGAAAATTTAATAAATTCCTTGAAATCTGTTCTTTTGTTCAAGATTTCAAAATATGGGATGGCATTGTTTTCAACTTTTTAGGGGCCCTGTTTTCGTGCCTGTTTTCAAAGAATGACCCCCTACTCTGGCACCCTGTGGTTACTCTGTTGGTGTTGGTATGGAACCTATGACCTATCTGTTTTATGTAATAGCTTCCTGTCCTATCACTGAAGTAGCAATGACCAGCAATTTATTGATTGATCAGATTTAACATGGCTGTTTAGATACTTTACAACTTTAATATTATTCAGGAGAAAAGATCAAAATCTAAATGATGTATGAAACATACAGTGTGTGTTTTAATATTATTTCTTCAGCCTGAACTTACAAATGTTTAGCAATTTTTTTTTTTTTTATGTAAACTATGTGAGCCTTGTGGGTTCAGATAATGTGTTTTTCCCCAGTAAGAAAAGGAAATTAAAAAAAAAAGTCGTCTTGCATCTTCATGGGAGAATTATTGAAAATTGAAAGTTCTTCAATTAATTAATATTGTATGTTATGACTGTTGGTTCTTTGATATGACCTTGTTTGACTCTTGCTAGACGCATTTTCACCATTGTGTTTTCTTTGCTTCCCTTAAATGGAGGGGAAGAGCATTGTCAAGTCTACAACTGTTGTTTGCTTAACCTTTTATGGCAACAGGATCGAACAATAAGCCGAGTACCCACAATTTTCTTCACTGCCTATTCAATCTTCCAAAGGAGGGGAACAATTATCTTCCTCGCACTGTCACCTCTATAACAAAAAAACAAGGTAAAAATGAATATCTGACAAGGTTTTACTTGCCATATAGGACCACTGTTGTAGCCTAGGGGAGTGTTGTGCAAGGTTAGGTATGTCGGTGCATATAGGAGTCCAGTAGTGGTATGTCGTCTATTGGTATTGGTTTTGTACATGATCGCCGGTGTGAACGAGGGATACAATTATCAAATGGATGCAATACGTTACCACACTCTCACCTTGAGAAGGCGAAAGATGTTCCAGAGAAGTATGACATGGGGTACGTTGTGTTTTTATAGTTGCTTTCACAAAAAATTAGATCCTTCATTTTTTTGTAATTTTAGCTGTACTATAAGCTGTACTACTAGCTGTATTACTAGCTGTACTGTTATTTGTACTGCTAGCTATACTGATAGCTGCACTGTTAGCTGTACTGCTAGCTGCACTGTTAGCTGTACTGTTAGCTGTTCTAGCTAGCTGTACTGTTAGCTCTGTACTGCTGGCTATACTGTTAGCTGTACTGCTAGCTGTACTATAAGCTGTACTGCAAGCTGCACTGCTAGCTATACTGTTAGCTGTACAGCTAGCTATACAGCTAGCTGTACTTTTTAGCTGTACAGCTAGCTATACTGCTGGCTGTACTGCTAGCTAGCTGTAGTGTTAGCTGTAGTGTTAGCTGTACTGATAACTGTACTGCTAGCTGTACTGTTAGCTGTACTGCTAGATGTACTATAAGCTGTACAGCAGCTAACAGTATAGCTAGCAGTGCAGCTTGCAGTACAGCTTATAGAATAGCTGTACAGCTAAACAGTACAGAGCTCTACAGTCCAGCTAGCAGTACAGCTAGCTTAACAGCAGACGAAAAGTGAATCATGTCTGTAAGTTTGCCGCTACAAGATAGTTCTGTACATCAAAGGGAATATAAATGATAAGACTAGAAAATGCCAAATGGCTCCTACTGTAGCCTACACTCAAGTGGCCGGCCTGTGGGTTCCATACAAAAACACGCTGATAATTAAGTCATGGGTCATATTCCGCATATTCTGCTTGGTCACTGCTGGTTATTTTCTTGGTGGATAAAGCACAACATCTACTTGGCTAACCTTTATTTTGGTATTACCCATTGGCATGATAGTCTCTAGCGTACATATATTCAACAGTGTGGTTTGTTTTTCGTGTATCTTAAGTCTGACGTGGTACAGTTTAATTCCCTGTGTCATCTCTCGTACATGGTACTGCACTTTCCTACCATCTAGTTTTTTTGTGTCATGGGAATACATTGTTCCTGTTAAAAGATATTCTATAACATTATTTGTAAATGAAATCAAGCATGTTTATATGTGCTTTGCTTCTGAACAACACAGCAAATCTTAGGACAGCAGTGGCCCCCTTGTAAAGAAGCTCCCTTTTCCTCTCTGTGATCTAGCTCTGAAATATCTATCGTTAAAATGTCGCGAGGAATAAATTTAAGGAGACATAATTGCAGTAACGTATTAATATCAATATATCCTGCTGTAAACTTTTCTTCATACTGTTCTCTCGGCTCTAGTCTTGATGTTGATCTCACACATCCTGTATTAGTGCTCCATCTCTCGGTAGCTTCTGGTCTGTAATTCGAGTCAAGCTCATTAAGGACAAAGAGGTCCTAACGATGAACCCCCTGCAGGTGTGAGAAATGGTTGTTATGTGAATTTTTATCCTTAGGCGGGGAGAGAGTGGGTAAAGAAATGGAATGCTGTTGGCAATATTATCTCATATCCTTCTGGTCCTGGGTTAATATGTTATTATTAGATGGTTGGATGACTCATGTTTTTCTACATGCGGAAAGGAAGTGAAATACGGAATATATAGTATATCTTTATCTTGATTTCAAAATTATGTTGTTGTTGTTGTTGTTGAAGCATTGTTCATGAAAGCAGAGGAAATTCAAAGGCTAAAAAGGAAAAAAAATTGAAAGGGTTCATCATAAAAAGAAACATTTGTAAAAACTGTTCACAGTATGTTTTCCAAGAGGTCAAATTTTGTTTTCATCTTGATTTCATAAGTACATGATTGATTAATTTTGGTTAATTGATTATTCATGAAAGCAGACAAAGGCAAAAATAAAATGGAAAGGGTTCATCACGACAAGAATCATTTGTAAAAACTGAATTTTAAATGATCAAATTTCAGACTCTGTTATCTCACAAACAGAAACATTTCTTAGAATTTGGGAGGGGATTGGGCAGGGGGGGTGAAAAGGATGGGGGAGGGTGGTGCAGAGTTCACCAAAGTTAGTTGATTGCTCTTAAATATGCATGCTAATTTCCACAAACTGGATCGCTTGTATATTCTTGCGCTCAAAAGATTGGCATTGTGTGTCCACAGTAATTGCAGCAATGCAGGTCTCTATTTTTTTGGTGTGTATTTGGCAGCTATAGATTCCTTGGGATGAAGTCTTGCACACTGCCAATCTTCCCCACCCCCTTGCCTAAATATAAACCCTGTTTATCCCCCCCCCACCACCTTCCCCAACCTGTGTCATATTATTTCATGCCATTATGACTCAGTACTTCACTATTTTACCTCTGTAACATCAACCTATTCCTCTCTCTCTCTCCTGGAGAAGATTATTCTCTGTGGCCTATTAATGATGAAGAGAAAACCATTCAATATTAGATAATCTTAAAGGGACACAACATGAAGTTACATTAGCTTTATGTGATTCCTTTATGATATATATATCCTGTACATTTAAAATATAGCCTATAGCCTGTACATTAAAAAAATACAACTAGTAAGTAGGCCTACACATTTCCAAAATGTTTGGAATAAAGCACAATAAGAAGTTAGATTGTGAAAAGTGTATGGTACAAGTAGTTATAGATTATTGGAAGGCTTGACTAACCAAAGCAAGGATTGAATCAGACCAAAATTTGAACAGCTGAGACCAAGATGGTATTGACATATTGTAAT
>KN890846.1:0-31962 GCA_000934455.1 Apostichopus parvimensis
AATGTCATTAATATCAATGCCACTGTTTCTAATGCCTCTTAATGAGTTCTAGTAATACTTGTAATAATGACCAGTTCAACATATAATCAAATACTACTATATATTGCTGTATGTTCCTGTAATCAGAAACAGTTTTAATGTCATAAATATCAATACCACTGTTTCCAATGCCTCTTAATGAGTTCTTGTAATACTTACTGCACCCTGCTAAATATTTCTGTGGAGTAGGTCTTACAATTACCATAAAAGTCTGTTTAGTGTTTACCCAGTGCATAAAGGAGGAAGCACTCAGTTTTACTGACCTTTTTGAACATCAATGAAAGATTCGATAAATAGTTAGGGGTGGAATTGTGATAAACATGTCAGTTGATTGAACAACTTAGGTCATATCTGATCATTGTATAATAATATGCAGAGAACACACAGTTGATGATGTAATCTTAATTATTGTTGCTCAATAGTCATGCAAGTAGTGTTGTGTTTGTCTCCAGGAAGCAGTTCTCTTAATATGTGAAGAATGTGAAGTTGCACAAGAAGTTATTGCACTAGATAGGAAATGTGTCATTCATCGAATCTAGGTCATTGTCCGGAGTCCTGTGTAGTGTGGTATTGTTGTTATTAGCTTTATGTGTAGAGTATCTTCAATTAGCAAGTTACCTATTAAGTAAGGTATGTTGTACACACAGACTGTCTGCACATGACATGATATCATATGCCAGAAAGGTCAGCACATCCTATTGTTATGGTTTTTAAAACTAGTGGGGAATTTTGTTGGGAGCAGATTTATGTGATCAATGTGTGTTAAATCACAATTTATAACCTAGCTGCTTTAACGGATTGTCAGGGGTGAAGTTGAGGTTAAAGAAACTTTGTCAGATATTAAAGGTTCCTTGAATATTTCCTCATGGATGTAAAGGGAATGATTAACAAGTTTATAGGGCTAATTGGCCCAAGCCCCTGCTTATGTTTAGCCTTGCTCTTAGGCAATTAGAGATCCAGGCTAAATTATCTTAACCATTATCTTTTCCTTTTTCAGATGAATATTCCTTGGCGAAGCAGCTTGCCCGCAAAAATGGAAATGTCTTGAAATTCAAAGTTAACAGGAAATTGAATCAGCTGTATTCCTGCAGACAGAACGAGATAAAGGTTTGTATTGATATGTGGTGTACTGTGTTGTATGAGGAGAGAAAGGTTTGACATGCGATGTACTGTATGAGGAGAGAAAAGTTTGTATTGATATGCGGTGTACTGTATTGTATGAGGAAAGAAAGGTTTGACATGCATGTACTGTATGAGGAGAGAAAAGTTTGTATTGGTATGCGGTGTACTGTGTTGTATGAGGAGAGAAAGGTTTGAC
The DNA here is from genome assembly GCA_000934455.1 of Apostichopus parvimensis. Taxonomy (NCBI): domain Eukaryota; kingdom Metazoa; phylum Echinodermata; class Holothuroidea; order Aspidochirotida; family Stichopodidae; genus Apostichopus; species Apostichopus parvimensis. The sequence continues at coordinate 1,358 of KN890846.1, forward strand.
ATGCGGTGAACTGTATGAGGAGAGAAAGGTTTGTATCGATATGCGGTGTACTGTATTGCATGAGAAGAGAGAGGTTTGAATTAATATGTGGAGTACTGTACTGTATGAGGAGAGAAAGGCTTGTATTGATATGTGGTGTATTATGTTGTATGAGGAGATAAAGGTTTTTATTGATATGTGGTGTACTGTACTGTATGAGGAGGGAAAGGTTTGTATTGATATGTGGTGTACTGTATTGAATGAGGAGAGAAAGGTATGTATTGATATATGGTGTACTGTACTGTATGAGAAAGGTATGTATTGTATGAGGAATAATGTATATGTTTCCTTTGACAAATGAACCATGCCCTTACGTACAGTAGTAACACTAAAAGTCTGTGGACGAGGTAGACCTGAATTTAACTATCCGCACAAAAATTTGTGATTATTTTTCAGCAGTTAGTTTCAATCTGTATTGTCCAACACACACAATTATCATAACCAAAAAGAACATTAGATGATCATTTCTTTGCTGGGAGAGTCAAGTTTTTCCTCAAACATTCACTATTCAACAAGAAGATTGGAATGGACAATTTTATTAAAATTAGACTAAACTGTGCACAGATGATGATTGCACCAAATTTTGTAAAGATCTTTGAACAAGTGTATTTGCTCTCTTTTAAAGTTGTTTGACAAATCAAATTTGTTTACTGGACGGCTGAATCTTTCTTGGGGTCGCCAAACTCGCAACCAGTTTATCAACGGTAAATGTTGTTGTGGTTCATGGTTTCAGACTACTGGTTTTTGGCTCCACATACAACCAGTTTATGAACAGTAAATGCTGTTGTGGTCTGTGATTTCAGACTACTGGGTCTTGCTTCATATAAGTTACAAATAAACCTACACTTCCACAAGAATCACCTGGAATGTTATGCAAAATATAGGACTGTTTTTCCACCGATAATAAGAATTTGATCGCTGTAACTCTGTTTGGTGGTTTCTTTAGGTGCCATCTGCCAATACTCACAGTGGGTCAAGGTATGACTCGGTGACTGGCTGCGCATTACCAGGATTGGGGGAACAACGTCCACGTCCTGGCAGCAGAAATAAACTGGCAACCATCAGTATCTCTCGGGATACCCTGGATGATATGAAGAAACCTCCTGATCAGGTATGCAAGAGCTGTTAGGAGTAGGGGAGCGGGTGGAGGGTTTGTAAATAGAACAAAAGAAAACAATACAAAACAGAAACAATGGAAACACCTTTCTTGATAGAGCAGTGGAGGGAGTTGTAACTACCAGAAGTCAAAAAGGTGGGCTGAAATTTTAGATACAAAACACAAAAGTTCTTAGATATGATTCAAAGTGACAAATGTTTGAATATTAATGAATTTATCATTTCTTCTTTATGAATAACAAATAATTTTTTCTTGTATGTATATGATTAAGGAAATGTTTTAGTAAAGACATGTCAAAGAAATCTCTGTATGTTTACAGAAATATTTTTGTTTTTGTTTTGTAGTTTGTTGACAACATTGTTCAAGATATTCTGCAAGGCCTGGATGGATCTGTTGTGCTGGAAGAAGGTACGTTAGGTTTAGTTGAATTTATTTTATTTTTTTTCTACATTCCATTATTTTACATTTTGAACAGTATAGGATAAATATAGATGGTATCAAATACAGTAAACAGTAAATATAGAGTATTGAAATAATATATATGTGAGATGGAAGTAGAGGAACCAGAAATAAGTGGATACTTTTCTGGTCTGGTCCCTTTGTAACAAAGAAAGTGCAAAGTACATCAACCACACCACCACCCCCCCCCTCCCCCCAAAAATAGTTCTGATCTTTAGAAAATTAGTTTCATATCTCTGGTATCAAAAAGACGAGAATATATTGGAGTGTTAATCCAAATGTTGCCACAAATTCCAGACGTGTGGCGTATGCGGTGGATATCCATTAATAAAGATATTAAAAATCTAAGTAGAAAGAGATGTTTTTCATAATTGTTGTGGATTAATGAAATATTACACTTGAGTATAAATAATTTTAATCTTGCTCGTCTTGGTCTGGAGGTATCTGCTTAAAGGTTGTGGAACTGTTTTACCTCACATGTCACCTACATGTTACCTTCCAAGTCCTCAGTGGTACTCCTCTCTGATGGAGGGCTCCTCCCTCATGGAGCTTCATCACGATACCTCTACCAGAAATCTGTATATAACTTAGGTTCATGTGAACTGTTTTCTATTTGTGCTTTAACATCATCTCTCTCTCTTGACAGATGTAGAAGAGTTTAAAGTGACCCAGCGAAAGATAAGACAGGGCATAAAAGACAAGGTAATATTATAATCATCATCATCATTAAAACCACAGCGAAAAATGGTCATAGTATTGTTTGTAGAAACGCTCAATTGGTCAGTGATGGATATGGCTTTTCAAAACTATTTAGACTATTACTATGAGAGAGGTAATGAGCTGTCTTAAAGCCAAACATCTTTATGGTACAAAATGCACAGCTTTGTTTATTCTGATCTGTATTTCGATTTCGATTTATTTTAAACAGTATAAATATAAAATATTTATAAATAGGCGTACATCAAAAAACAGTTCTTGTTAAGATTAAACAAATGATATGGTAAATGGTAAGTGAAAGAAATAAGATTGTTAAATGGTTTAAACATAAAATGATGAAAGAGTCATTACTGAAACTATAATAAAGGTTCTAAACTATCAAATTGTATAAACATTGCTGCACTGTATATGAACGAATTTCTATACAGTTGAATTCTTTATTTGGGCAAGATATTTGGATTTCTGAGGGTTCTGGTTGACTTCACTAGATGACTCATGAGTGGGACATGCAGTGGGTGTTTTTCGTCATTCCTGATTTTTTCTGTCATTCTGACGAAGTCTCTCCTAGCAGCTCCATTTACTTCCTCTCTTAATGATTGATAGTCGATATGCAGTATTTGTGATGCATACTTAAGGAATTTTATCAGTCTGGATTTATCTTTAGCGGAAATGAAGTGATACCAGACAGGTACAGCATATATAATGTGTGGCAAGATGAAAGAACGGAAAACACTCTCCTTTGCACCTTCATTGAAGAAAGATACTACGTAAGCCAAGCTGGACAGCATGTAATACACTTTACTCAATGCCTTCGATATATGACAACTGAATGTCAGTTTATCATCTATGCATACCCCTAAGTAGTCACTCTTTGACGTTCACTTTACCTTCGTCCCATGTATTTCAACCCTACCTGATCCTGCCAATAAGAGACCTTCGTGCTTTATGCTAGCGTTAGCAAAGCACATTTCCTTGGACTTTGCTGGATTGAGCAGTAGATTCTTCCGATCACAGGTTGAGACTATATCATTCACTGAACTCTGATAATTTGACTGATCATTGGCAAAACGAACTCTTCGATATTCCACAGGATATTGCGGTGTCGTCAGCATATTTCGTGACTGAGAGATGGTCATTAAATCTAATCTCATCAGTGTATAAAGTGAATATAGCAGACAATGGGCCTCCCTGGGGCACACCAACTCTGATATCAGACCTGTTCGATAGTCCTTTCTCCAACTTAACTTGGTGTGACCACCCTGTTAGGAAATGAGCTAGCCAGTGTAGAAGCCATGTTTCAGGAATAAATCCAGTAAGGTCTTTAATCAACTGATTGGGTAAGACTGTATTGAAAGCACTCGAGAAGTCTAGAAAAAGCACTTTCGATATAGTGGTTTCCTTGCTATTGATGTGCGTTACAATTTCATGTACGAGCACAGCATCAACACAGGAGACCCTCTCTGTAAGCAAACTGACGTTTATCCCCATACTGATCGATACTACACATTAGGTGTGGAAGTAGAAGCTTCTGCACACTATTGAATGCAATACTGGATAAATCTATAGGTCTGAAATCATTTACATGCTTTGGGCTCTTAACTTTCGGGACAGGGGCTGTTAACGCCATTTTCCAAAGATCTGGTATTTTGCTATTATCAATGCTCTCTTGGAAAATTATGGTATATATAGGAGCTAGGTCACATGAGAAATATTTGAACACCCACCAAGGGATATTATCAGATCCACATGCTACACTGTTTTTTACCTTCTGAAATTGACGGGTTACTCTTTGAACATCCAAGCCAATGTCAAGAATGTCCAGATTATTAATGATATATTTAGCAATCCTTTTGCAAGTATATTGATGAATTAAGGAAGTTAGTATCATGCAGTTTTAATGCTTGACACAAATTACCTATTGAGAGATTGAAATCCAGCAGATAATTTGGTTCTATGAAACCATATTAGGGATGACAATTCACCTTAATATGTAAATCGATCGTATTTTGCCTTCACTACTATACCTTTATGTGTTGTCTCCAAACCATTTCTGGGTCTGTTCAGCTTCGTATATGTAGTTTTTAATGTTTCTTTCAGAATCATTCATCCAACATTGAATGGTCACCCTCTTGTACCAGAGTTCCTAAGAAGCCACCAGCTCCTAATGAGGAGGTAAGAAAAATAAATCAAAAAATGTCCGAGGTTAACTCATGCAACAGTAACAACATTACACTGAATTTGTGATACAAAAATGTTTGCATGTACTGTACATGTACTAAAGCAATTAATAAATTGCTCATTTGTGACTTGGTTTAAATCTTTTGATTAAACATGTTTGTAGCTAGATTGAGCGGTTTCCACTTATAAATGAATATTTCTTGGATTTGTTTAGAAATGATACAAAATTCACAGCCGGTGTAATAGACATACATCTACAAATATTACATAATCTATTGAGCTGTTTATAAGTATAATTTGACTTAAATATCACCTGTTTTTACTGACTTCACAGTTCGTCAACAAGGTTGTACGAGGTGTCCTATCTGGATTAAACGGTGCTGAACTTAGATCTGCCATGGAGAGTGAGAATTCTCGTAAGAGAGCTGAAGGTAGGTAGATGGAATAAATATTATTCCTTTAAATCAGAGACTTCCAAAATATGTATTTTATCAGTTCATGAATTATGGGCAATTTAGTCAATCCCATTTTATTCAAATTTATCAAATTTTAGTCTCACGAAGGATTTTGTCTTCCCTGTTTGCTGAAAAGTTCTTGAGGGTTGTGAATGAAGCGTTGATCCTTTCCATCATTGTAAACAGATCATTTGAAATGTAGATTTGAATTTGTACTTTCTTATATCATCTTTTTGTAAGAATTTGTTGACTGTAATTTTTCACTGTTAGTGATTTCATTGAATAAATGACCCCATTAAACATGATCCACTTGTATCTCTTATCCCAACAGGTGTTATTCACGCAGGAGTTGTTTGTGATTCCTGTAGTCAGGATATCTTTGGCATTAGGTACAAATGTGTGTAAGTAACTCATCCAATCATCAATTCATTACTCTTTGAAATGTTTTAAAAAGTTTTGTGAAAATAAAGTTAGTCCAGACAGTGTGCACTGCTCCCCAAACTTTGCTACTGTTTGTCTTTAGTGAGAGCAACAGCGAAAATAACCAAGATTTTCATCTTTTAATGTACAAGAGCCAAGTGATGTATCTGTATTGTTGGAACCATATGATATTATTCAATAATCAATGCTTATCATTTCTGTTTCTCTCCATTATCATTTCTGTGATTGCACTAATTTTATTGTTTGATGTCAATCCCTTTCTAAACAGACTTCTTTAATTAATTATTAATAGAGCAAAGAGAAATGAACAGCTTACAAGTGCTTGACAGTGAGCAATTTCTGTCAAATCTTCATTATGGTTGGAAACTTTCAAATTAATTTGCAAAGCAGTTCAGCCGATAGATTTAACGAGAGATAAATGAAGCAAGGCATCTGAATTCACTCATCAATTTGCGGAGAGAAAACAGGGAAGGCCGCAGTGGACTGAGTGTGACTAAATATATACTTGCAGAAAATGCCATTTCCCAATATGAACGTCGGCCAACTGTCTCTTGGCTCTACCAAGCTTTGGTTAATACATTGTTAGGTTTGTCATTTTGAATGTAGAAACCTGTATTGAGCAGCATCATAAGTCATGTAGATAGGAAACTAAAGCAACTTGATTGCAAAACACCTATTATAATGATCTCTCCTGTAGGCATTGCCCAGACTTTGATCTCTGTTCAAAGTGTGAGAGTGTTGGATCGGTACATAATGAGAACCACGTCTTCTTGAAGATCTACAAAGCAGCCGTGACAGGACTGGGACAGAGGTTTGACGGCCAGCCCATGCCCCTCCTGGACATACCCATCTACCCAACTGATGATGAAGGCGTTGCTTTGTGGGAACAAAGGTAACCAACATCGACGTCTGCTTTTGTCAGACATTAGTTATCAAAGTCACAGTATGTTCTGATAGGAAAGTGCTTAATTCAAGAGCATGATGACTTGCAGAGTAGTATGACAGATAAGGGTTTAGGGGAGGGAGGGGGGGGGGGGGGGGCATGGTCTGATATTTTGTAAGAGGTGACGAGAAACAATGTTGGCATAATGTAGGAAATATCAGTAATATGCTATTTTTCAGACATATGTTCTCCTACAAAAGGTTTCTGAGAATTTGGGTCAATAAGTATCAAACTCGGTGAGCTGAAGAAACAATGAAGCAGTATTTCGTTGGATCATCAGTTAGGTGGATCATCAGTTAGGTAAAACTGTTCGTTGGATCATCTAGGTGAAACAGTGGTTGCTGGATCATCAGTTAGGTGGATCATCAGTTAGGTATAACAGTGTTCATTGGATCATCAGTTAGGTAAAACAGTGTTTGCTGGATCATCAGTTAGGTGGATCATTAGTCAGGTAAAACAGTGTTCGTTGGATCATCAGTTAGGTAAAACAGTGTTCGTTGGATCATCAGATAGGTAAAGCAGTGTTTGCTGGATCATCAGTTAGGTGGATCATCAGTTAGGTAAAACAGTGTTCGTTGAATCATCAGTTAGGTAAAACAGTGTTTGCTGGATCATCAGTTAGGTGGATCATCAGTTAGGTAAAACAGTGTTGTGAAACAGATGCTTAATGTTTGAATTAATCTATAGGATTGTAAAGCTACCACCAAAAGCACAGCACTTGCTGGGGGGATCATGTACCACCACAATGTCACCTATCACTCTAAGGTATCTGTCATTGTTTGGTTCTGCTATTGTCTTTAGTAGAATGCATGAGATAGGTCCTTTAATTGAGATATGTATGTTTAATAAGTAAAAGTTGCAATATATCTATATACATGTGGATGACTTTGTTCATAAGCAGGATTAGTTCAAGGATGTAAATGTTTGCAGAGCAAATATCATTCTTTGGATTGATCTTTCATTCTTGTAGAGTTTTGAAGGATAATAGTGTCACATTTAAGACTGAAACTAACAAGAATAAGTTTCTCTCATGACTTTCAGGAAACTAAAGTATGCTAAGAAGATAGCTCACAAAGTGGCCAAGGCAGAGATGAAGTTCTTACGGTGGGAGGAGAAACGAAAACGTAAGGAGATGGGACTATCATCACAGGTATCATCCCCGACAAAGAGAGAGAGACTGGAGACTAAAACCAGTGAAATGCAACAGGAGGAATCCAGCCAGATGACCGGTAGTGAGCTGACCAAGGATAAGCTCCTAAAGGACTGGACATTGTAAGTATCAGACTCACATATGGTGGTTCTGGAGTGGTATCCTTTGAGAGCAAGAAGGTTATCGGTATTTTTAGGTCCAATCTCTTTTCTATGTATTGACTCAAGGATAATATATATACATAGATAGAGCATTGCACTATGGTAATGTTAATGTGTAACCTTGACAAAAATGTGATGAATTTAAAGCATTTTATGTTACAGAAACCGGCCCTGAATGCTTAAAAGAATTTTGGACTATCGATGGTATTGAATATGTCTAGAGCAAGAACCTAGTAGAAGAAGAAAGAGCTGCTAAACAATAAAGCAATAAATGAGAAGGAGGGAAATTGCTAGAAAGATTGCCCTTATTGCCTATTCCTATCACAGCTTTCGTAGAAGCTCCCTTCTTAATTTTTGGCATTGGTATTTTTTATTCTCTCTGTAGGGAATTTAATGCTCTACTCTTGGGTAATGTAAATTTTCCATCTGGTACTCACCTTCAACCTGGCACCAAGTTCACCAAAAGTTGGAGGGTTCTGAATGGAGGGGACATTCCTTTTGATGAACATACACATGTAAGTTCATATTTTATTCTCTTTGTTGTTGTTGTTGTTATTGCTTTATTTGTTGTAGTTAATTTTTATTTGCTTTCTACTTGTTCACATTGATAAAGAAAAAGCCATATTTAATGTGTACATGCATTCAGTGATAATAAGCTTCTAAGTTACAGATTTTGGACAAAGCTGTCACTGGAGATGAATAAAATTTTTGCAATTTTTTGTTTACTAAAAATTAAGGAAGCATATTTGGATTTTTTGAGGTTTACATTACACTCCGAACATAACTCTTACTAATGCAACATGAGCTGTTGTTTTATGGTTAAGTGATGCTTCATCAATGATTGTAAGACATCTGTAATGAATACATGTACTTCACACATTTGTATGGAGAACATTTCTTTGGCAAAAGCTTGTTTTCTGCCTCGAGATGTAAACTACATAATGTAGGTTGTTTATGTACATGGACAGGTTGTCATTTTTAGAGGTTCAATAACTGACCAGACCCACCCAATACAGGATTGCATTATGAGGTGTGACTTCAAACTGACTTCTTTTCTTGTAGTTAAAGTTCTTGTGGGGTAACATTCCTAATGTGTCTGTGGACCCTGTTCCAGTGGCTCCCCTCTTGCCAGGTCAGGAGGGTGCTGTGTCTGTGGAATGTGAAGCACCTAGATATCCAGGCACCTACCAGAGCACCTGGAGACTGATTCACAATGGATGTCAGTTTGGCCAAAGGTTTTCCTGCACCATTGTTGTTGACAAAGCCGAAATTTTGGAACCCACAGAGGAAAAACCAGTTTCCATTGAACGGGAAATGATGATAACACATGTAAGTTGAGCTGCTGAATGCGGAGGTTAAAGTGAATGTAGTTTAGATTTTAAAGATGGTAGGTGGTGGGTGGGTGGTAGGTATCATCACAAAAGCCTGGAGAGAGTTTAAAGTTAGCTAATTATGCGGACCACTGACAGAACATACTTATTAGAAAGAATTATGCAGGTGCTCATATGACATATTCGGCTGTAGCCCCCCTCCGTTCCAGAAAATGCCTTTATTCATGGATGAAGCCGTGTGATGTTATCCTATTGGATAATGTGTTTCATGGTTTCTTCAACTTTCTGATATGATTTTGATTTAGTATACGGAGAGGGCTCTGGAGGCCAGTGAAGCAGTCGCCAATCTCCAGCCAGACCAATCGGATTCGTCTTCACCCAACAAGATCATTTCAACTAACACTGAGCTACTGACAGCCCAAGATATCCTATCATTTGAGATGCTGAAGATAAGTAAGAAAGGCCAGGAGGAGGAGGAGGAGGAGGATGGAGAGATTGAGGTAGAAGGGCTACAGACTCCAAACAACACCCCTTGCGGTAAGTTGGTTTATGTCTGTCATTTCTCTACCTCCCCTAACTGATCTAATGTACCATTTACATTAAATGTTTCTCCCCAAACTGATGTAATGTACCATTTACATTTAATGTTCCTCCCCAAACTGATATAATGTACCAATTACATTTAATGTTCCTCCCAACTGATCTTATGTACCATTTACATTTAATGTTCCTACCCAAACTGATCTAATGTTCCATTTACATTTAATGTAGTAAATGATTAATATGTAGTTGCGATATTTCCTTGGAAGTCTGCAGATGTACTAGGGATTGATTTAATGACCTTTCCACTGATCATTTCTTCCTGTTTCACTTTTAGGTTTGACTCCATGTATGTCACCAGTCCCTCAGTTAGATGCAGAAAGCCTCAATAACAAGATGTCCGAAGACCACAACAAGGTCAAGGAGACGTTGTCAGAGGCCAGAATAGAGGAGGTGGAAGAGCAATTGCCTTCATCCACCCACTCACATCTAACATCTAATGAAGATCCAGATATGGTCATCATCAATCCAGAGCCTGGTAAGTGGTCAACTTCTCGAGGCCTAGTGATTTAGCCCGTTATGATATGTGAATTATTAGTAGCTTCGGTCCCTGGCAGAAGAAATACTGATATTAATAGCCCTGCAGAAAGATCTTAATTTCCTCAGTATTTATGAGCAAGATTCTAACAAACCAAGTAGACTATAATTGTAAATATTGCCACCTTTTAGTATTATTTTATTGTTTATTTGCCTCTATTGGATATTATCATAAATATGTTTAGTATACAGCTTTTTTTTGGTTAACCCAATATCCTTTAATATTCTTTTAACTTTGCTCTTAGATAGGTCATTTCAGTGCTTTACTCTCATCTCCATCGTAATTGTCAGATCTGTTTATGTTCAGGTTCGATCTTTTGCAATGATAAAGTGGAACTGCATGTAACTGGGTTCAAAGGTAGCAAATTGCCATGGTTATGGTTGGTATCATACACAAAAGTGCAATTTGTTTACAGCAAGTTTTCTCTTGTTTTGAAAGATACAGATTTTTTTTTCAAAAAAAACCAGACCAATGCAAAGTTAATTCATACTAGGGCATCATTTTTGTTTATGTTTGTTTTACAATCTCTGTAACCCTTTCTCATGCCTTCTGCCTGTACAAGAGACACAGTAAATAAATGCTTTACTCATTAGTAAAATGGTGCATGATATAAGTCCTGCTTCTTGGCACCTTTGGCATCATTGGTGGCAAACACACAGAATAAAACTTTTCTTAAACCTTGTAAGAACTGCTCAGTTATTATTAAAATATAAAACAGAGAAAGAAATAAATGATTAGTGATGACAAAGAATTTTTGGTTGTGTACTTTTTCCTGCAGGAGACAGCACATCAATTGACTCCATGGATGAAGATCTGCTGGGAGACTTTTGTGTGGTTCCCTTACCAGACTGCTTTGATCTTGACAAACCATTGGAAGATTGTGTCCTGTCAACCTCAGTTGCACAATTGTCAGAGGAAGAGGAGACCACCAATGAGGACACCATCCCTCCCGAGGCACAGTTGGGGTTCATCCCTGATGTCGACATGTTGCTGGCGACATCTCACACCCTGATTCAGACACCATTGGTACCTTTGATGGCGGCGACACCCATCCAGCCCCAAGTGGAGATGGTTCCACATATCATCATGGCCTCTCCAGGTACTTACTCCGCCCCAGAGATCGTCTTAGATGTGGTCAACATTTCTGAGGATAACATGAAGTGTGGGTTTGTGGTTTCACCCGACCAAGATGCTGTGCCCCTGGCAGAGAAGATCGAGATTGATGAAGCCATCCCAGAAGAGCTGGTCCCTTTGGAAGATGAAGCTGATGACAATAGCGATGATGCAGGAGGAGCACTACCTAGTGATGAGAATGGCAACTCAGTTGAAGCTGAGGTCAGTATTTGACATAATGTTTACAACCTTGGCAAGAAACATTCATGTCTGTATAATGGATAATCATTTGCCCTTTGAGGACATTCAAGGGTCAGATAATACAATTAAAGGCCCCATGTTGCATAGCTGGTCAGATAATACAATTAATGGCCGCATGTTCCATCGCTGGTCAGATAATACAATTAAAGGCCCCATGTTGCATAGCTGGTCAGATAATACAATTAAAGGCCCCATGTTGCATAGCTGTCAAATGAATCTCTGACACATTTAGCTCCAGTTTTTATTCCACATGGTTTGGCTCACTCCTCCCCTACCCTAACCTACCCATCCCTACTCCCCCAGGAGAAGAGCCAAAAAAGTTTCTCTAACAAACTGAAAGAAAATGAAAAGAAAACTGAAATGAAAATTCATTTGGTTTGAAGCTTGCTGCTATCCTCCTAAACTTTTTCAAAATACTTATTTTTTAAGTTACAGTTTTAAAATGTCTAATGCAACCCTATTCAAACTTGATGACACCTTACAGAGCGCAACTCCAGAGGTGCCGGAGGCAGCTGGTTACCGTGAAACAGATGTAGACGCTACCGAGGTATTTCATGATGCTGAGGACCATGCCAAGTCTGAGGGAGAATCTAAGGTCACCGTCCCTAAGGAGGGTGGTGCCGAGATACCCAGAGGAGATGATAATCAGGATGATGGTGAGGATGAGGATGAGGATGAGGATGGAACAAGTTATCAGGGTTCATTCCATCAACCACCACCACCAGGAGAGGACCAAGCAAGTGTCATACTTGGGTATGTATAGGTCCCCTTTATTTGTCTTTATTGTTTCAAGTGTAATGCCTCCTGAAGAGGTCAAAGGTCAACAGAGGTTGCAGTCTGAAAACCCATTAAACAATAACTCCAATAGATAAGCTTGAATGAACTTGACGTTTGTGTGTAGATCCAGCTGAGTGAGTACAAGAACCAAATGGTTTCATGCGTAGGTCAGATGTCTTTTGATTTCAATACAGGTGAACATATATAAACTATTAGAAGTCTGTTAATCCAAAAGTTAAGTGTTAATGATCTTCATAATTGATATGTAGTTCCAGATAGATGCAGTATCCTAACTGTCAATGGTGTTCTAAACTTGATAATATTGAGTGCAGTACTATCTATTCAACCTCCTCTTAGCAAAATGTCTGTTGGCGTCCTGGTCAAAATGAGATCACTTGGTTTGGAAATTATAATCGGGATGTATCATAGGGAGGCTCACCTGAATTTCTTGAAGTCGTAGTGCAAACGTTACTGATATTGTTGTGAGACTAGACTGAAAATATTCCACGAAGTAGGACACTAACTATAACAGTTCTTCATCACCACTCGGCGTACAGCTCAAGCAAAAAGTGTGATATGCGTCAGAAATATCCAGCACTGAATTCCAGTGGTCTGTAGCCCTCTAGAACTATCTACCTTACATTGCAAATGTTGGCTATCATATCCTCTCAGCTGGTAGAAGTTATTTCAAACTTCTCAGCTTTGATCAACTTTTCTATGCTATTGTGTTTTTTTTACGTTTGTTTTGTCTTGTTCTTCTAAACGTTCTAAACATGCTTATATTCTTGTCTTTTATCAACTTTTCTATGCTATTGTATTTTTTTTCATGTTTGTATTGTCTTGTTGTTCTAAATGTTCTAAAAATGTTTTAATTCTTGTCTTTTATCAACTTTACTATTCTATGCTATTGTTTTTGTTGTTGTCATGTTTGTATTGTCTTGTTGTTCTAAATATTCTAAACATTCTTGTCTTCTCTCTCCAATAGAATCAGCGCTGCTCGTGCTGCTCAAGTTGCGTCATCTGTGATGAAGCAAGCTTATGATGTGGCTAACAATGCTGTTACAGCATTCCTTACACCACCAGTAAGTTGAAATCCAAGCTATTCCAAATCGAATTTGTTTATATCCAGAGGCTGGTAATGTCACTCTTACCTGTAGCTCATTCACTTATAATCAATAGACAGATACTTTCTGACATAATTTAATTTGTAAGCTCATTAACAGAGGCAGTGTCCTGTTTGGGGGTACATATGGGATAAACCAATTTGGACTTCTTTTTTTTTTAAATTATGTAAGATTAAACCAGTTATTATAATAAGAGCTATTTTGTCTGTCGTGATGATGCCATGCTCATGCGCGATGCATTCGTAAACCAACACCGTACTGGACAGACTGCAACAAAAGACATTACAGAGATATCAATCAATGCAGAACAGATGAAATCAGATTTCTGTTACTTTAAATAATCTCTTTGTCTGAAATGATCAAAACGTTTCTTTGTTGTGCAAATAAATAGCAAAGATAACAATGGGATAGAGGAGGTTGGAGGGAGAGAGGGAGGGAAGGAGGGAGGTTGGGTGGGTGGGAAGGAGGGGGGGGGGTTGGAGGGTAGGGAAGCTGGTATGATTACAGATAAAAGTGGATGTATAAATTTCCCCGGTTTTCTTCCTGTTATATGCCCTCAAAGGAATACTGCCTTCATGGTTAACTGCATGCTTATGTATGACATGCTTAACGTTTCTTTTCATACTTTTTCATCCACCTTCAGTCGCCCCCTTCAGCCAACTATCAGCAATTACACAGCAACCCTATGGAGGCCCTGATCGAGATGGGGTTTGCAAACCGGGACAGAAATGCAGAGCTTCTCTCCAAATATAAGAACGATGTCAACCAGTGTGTACAAGAACTTTTGGCTGAAGACGTCGAAAATTGGCACCTGTCAAGACATTGAGGGATAAAGTGGCACCTTTCAAGACATTGAGGGTTAAAATCTTCAGTTGTATATTTAGTGAAATTTTGTCCTCTATTTCTCGACTTATCTGTGAACTCAAATCCGTAATGTAAGTGTCAACAAGTTAAGATCATGGAATGTGTAAAGTTTTAAGTAAATATGTCAGTTTTATTTCTGATGTTAAAAAGAATTCATTATAAGTTGTTTTTATTCTTTTGTCTTATCTAGTTATGTTATTTATTGAAAACATTTTTGTTAGTTGGGGCTTTACCTTTTTTTTTTTTTCTTTTTTGTGACATATCCGATGCCTTTGGTAAACATATCTTATCGTAATTTTTCCGCCCATTTGTAATCTTTTTAGTTTGTTTTTTGGGGGAGTATTAATTCTTCATAAAGTAAACACAGCTCATCTTGTAAAATGGAAACCATGTTATGAGAAATGGAAATAAAAACCATTAGCTTAGCTCTGAGTTTAAAAAAATAAAAAAACTAATTTGATAGAAATGTTTGATGAGGTTTTTAGTTTTGATATGAAAAACACAAAGTTGCATTTCGCAATACCAACCGAGAATGATAAATAAAGTACATTATAATTGAGATGTGGAGGGACTTCTCTCTTCAAAGAACTATGTAGTATAGGAAACATTGTTTTAAATATTCAAACTCTTTCTTTAAAGATATTAATACACTCTACAAGAAGATAAAAAGAAACATCAACTGTATTTTGAACACTAAGTTTTGAAACCTGTATTAAAAGGCTGTGCATTGTTGAGTAAAAACTTGATATTCAAACTAATTTTTGTAAACTTCACACATAATTGAAAGCACTTTAATTTCCCCCAAAAATTAGGAAAAGGGAAATGTCTTGTAAAAACTATTTGGAAAAATTCATATCAGAGCGTTAGTGATAGCTTAAACCATTGTTTATGTAAAGAACTTTTGTCTGGTTGCAAAGAATTGTTCAGTTTATGCTTATTTTTTGTCACACTCTGTTGCAATTTTCGTGGATAAACAGCTGCTTATATATGTAATTCACAATTATATATGTATTGTTACAAATGTAACACATGCATCAAATGTTACATCTAGGTAAACATTATGATGACATGTCTTTGGTTTTGTTATTGTTGTATCCAGAAACAATAGATCATGTTTCTCACAAGTCATGTTTATAAAAGTTAAGAAATTATTCTAATCCACCAAGGCTACCAAAAGGTAAAGTCTGTTGTATAAACTCAATGTGTTTCAAGCAACTGTAGCCATAGTTTACTATATTTTACCCCCTGTAGTTTACTTTCATTACAATTCCTGACTAATGAGAAGTAATTACAGTTTAGTCTAGCCATTTAAATGCAGAAAAGGAAGTTTAGAATTAGTATCATACAGAATGATAATTGATTTACAAGTCCTTAAATTAGAGCAAGTTTTGACCCCCACCCATTACCTCATTTAATTACAAATTAGGTAGATGAACAGGATTTATTTTGGGACATTTTTTTGCAAAAAATAATTGTTTTTGTTTATGAAGAAAACAACAGATTGCTTTATTAAATTAAATTGATATAGAGATTTCTATGGATCCTTTTCATATCACAATTTATGCGGCCATCCTCACAAGTAGACACAACAGAACAAGGAATATTGAAAAATTATCCTTTACAAGTTTAATTTTCAGTGATTCTATAATAATTTTTATACGTCATAAACCCATGACAGCTTTGAAAAGCCTTTCATATTTGGTAGCGTTTGTCACTTTAACAGTCCTTCCCAACTCTTTGTTTTTCTTTCAAGTTTAAACCCAGAAATGATAAAAGTATGTGTATTCTGTTTGGCTGTGATTGTACATAAACATTAACAGGATGTTTTCATCATGATCTATATATATTACATTTGGAACCAATAGCTTTTATGGATTCTTGATGGTGTGTCTATCTTCCCCTCTCATTATAGATTAGCTCAATAGTCAATACCATCCCCACCTCTCAAAATAGCACCTCTTATTTCTCTCCCAATTCAAAGAAACTTTGGAATATGGAGCAAATGCGAACTTGAAACGATTTGATAACTAGCAGTATCATTTTTCATGTTTCTTTATCTACATATTCATGGAATAGCGAGTGAACGAGTAATGGAAATTTAACATTATCTCCATGTGTAAAATTATTTTAAGGAAAATAGAAAGAGAACTGAATGACTGGGTAAGATTTAAAGGGCACGTGTAGGAATGGTCTGTGTGTATAAAGAGAAAACGGATTTGTGAGTATATGGAAGACTGGTGGCGAACGGTGGGGAACTGATATGAAAAATGAAACGTGTGATTTATACAAGGATTCATCTCCTTTGAATACATGATGGTACATCGGTGATAGTAATCTTTTCAAATTCGTTTGCATTTTATCAGGTTGGTGACAAACCTATTTTTAAGGTACGGTCGTAGCCTAACCATTCTACAGTGGGGAACGGTCGTGGCCTAAACCATTATGCGATGGGGTAAATCGTGTTTGTTACTGACAAATGAGTTATCACCGAAATGAAAGAATATCGACTTGATGGAGGGACTTGTCCCACCTACCCTACCTCCCACCCACCCACCCCTCCAGTTGGTTACGTCACGTTTAGAAGGGAATTCATGAAACGAAACCATACATGATGCGTATGTGTGTTTGTTATTCGAGAACGTTTAACTGTAGATACGAAATAAATATGTTAGCAGGTTAAGGACACAAAGAATCCTATGTTTGCTCATCTTTTGTTTCTGTTCGGGTTAATAATTCGTTGTTTTTGGTCAACTGGTGCTAACATGATGGTGCTTGATGTGTATGGTGCTTTGAAGACTTGTATCAACAGCTAATGGCAAAATCAACCCTAAACAGCAGAATATTTGCTAATGCTCGCGTTGTCAGCTGAGGTCATATTTTGTTTTGCTATTTACCTGAGTAAGCGTAGTTCGTCACGAGAAGAACATTGTTTTGTTTTACACAATAGCTCAAAAAGAAAAACGGTCTTTCCCTGCCCATCCACCCCCCCCGGGCCCCCTCTTCACATCCGCTTCCCCCTATCCACGTACCCCAAGTGATGTTATATTCCTACTTGCTTCACCAGCTACATAACAGCATGTCCAGGTCGTCACTGAGTGACGGGCAAAGACTTTCAAAGGTGTCGGAGCCCGGGAGGGGGAGGCAACTTCTAGACCCTAACTATTTTAGGTTTAGGTTGGGGAATGAAGGTCTTGGATCCGGCGTAGTGGTCAATTCTGAATGTTAGCAGTTCTTTTTATAAAGTATAATGGAGGTAAGTAAGGATATAAATATTAAACCAAGGAAAGCAATACAAAACAGAAAATCAACAATACATGGCCTACATACCGTCTGTAATTGGCAAGTCATAATATGTCTTTCAATCGATTCCCTTTTTCTTTTCTTTCTTTCTTTTTTAAGTACATGAAGGTAGATAAGAAACATCAGTTATTCCTCCAAGAATTTACAAATATCACAAATTGAATGCTATTTATATAGATATGTACAATAACTGAACCATGTGTATTAGTAGTTGAATGTGCTTGACCAATACATAACACACATTTGCTTAATATCAATGAGGCACATCTATGACCTCTTGTTAAGTTAAAAAAATATTCACAGACGAGACTTAGGCCCCTATACGTAGTTAGGGCAAGACCTGTATAGCTAGAATTCTTCCCAGGGTGTTGCTGTTTTCATTTTTATATATTTATTTGCTGTGATTGATTATCTATGTAAGGCTCACAGTAAACAAGCCATTTGACATATTTTCTGATTGTGGACTGAAGATATTTTGATCAGGCTCGCCTGTTTTGATACGAAAATCCAGCCGGTGACAGATCGCCATCTAAGAGTCAATTGATATGCAGCTGTCAATAACGATCACGTGACCGATGTCTTAATTTTCCTTTTTGTGTTTGTTTAATTACATAAGTATTGTAAATGCTTTTATGTCATAATTGTTCTCAATCAAACTAATCTACCATATGATTCATTTCTTATAAACCAGTAAGTGATATTCTGCGAATAATCACGCACGCACGTGCAATAGTATGTAGTGAACACTTATTCGCATTATCGCATAACGCCAGGGTAGACTTCTAACATATACCACGGTGGTCGAGTTATCGAAAGAATGCGGTTGCTATGGGGTTAAACAATTGTTTCAACTCAAAATGAATGTCACTGCAAGACACGGTAAGTGCACCTAGTGTATCAAAGGATATGATAAAGAAAAGTGGCAGTTGGTCATTGCGATGAATTCCGCTACGTTTTATCGCTATATCTAATTAGCAGTAATAATATAGCTTACACTAGTAGCCTAACAGTAAATCAGGTAGCTATAGACCTAACGGACGTAAGGCCATTAGTAGTGTAGTAGCATATTGTAGGCCCCTAGGTCCGATTACGACGCGCTAAAGACTATGAACAGGCGAAGTATCCTCCGCTCATTGTTCAATAAATTTGTATAAGTTCTACCTATCTAGCCTTTGAAAAATGTTAACAAAATGCACATTTACATTTTTCGTATTTTGACGAAACTATATAGGCCATTTCAGTGTCAGTATCATCATGAAAATGGCCCCATAACGGGACCAGGCTATATAATGACGCAGTCTACACAAAAAGCGTGGAACCTATCCGGAATTCACTTGGATGACCTTAAATGTTTTAAAATACTATCCTTGTTTTAAATTCAAATATAACAAGTACAAGTAGAAAGTCTAGAGAGGATAATTTGAGGTATGTCTTATACCATTCCTTTCATTTGACACTGACAAGTAACATTAGCAATAGGCCTAACAGTCTAGCAGATGTGGCCGCGGCGTAGGACCTAGGCCTAGGCTAGCTAGTAATAGTAAGCCGACTCAGAAGATGTTACTTTGATTATGATGATTTGGACATTTACATTTTTATCATCTTTTAATTTCACTTTTGTGAAAATCACATTGGGACTCATGCTATAGCACACTTTAAGTCAGGATTTACCGTCCATTGCGCTGTGGCCAAAATCATGAAATTTTCGAAAGTGTGTCATAATTGGTCCGACGACGCATAATTACTAGGAAGTAGGATGGTGGTCAATATAGTAGTGTTACATGAGACCTGGTTAAAATGAGTAGCTTGTTTTAAATAAAGTTAAACACGAAATGAAAATAATTAGGAATAGCCATGTATGCATGACTATTCTAAGATCGGAAACATTGCGTCTGTATAAACAGGAACCTAACCAACATTCACGAAATAGAACGTCCCAATATGAGTGAGCTATTATTATGTTGTGTATCGCAGAATCGGTGCTATACGTATTGCGCAATGTTTAATGCGAAAAACGGCACAAATTATCCACCAGGTGGGTAACAGAGTGTGATGGCGGTAGACTTAATAGGTCACTTTCATCAACTTGATATCGGTTCGTTCAACTATAACATAAAAGAGTATGAAATGTTTACAAAGGAAACATTCAATAATCTTTTAATTGTAGTCAATTTATATACAGCTATCACATGTTTATAGTCATGAATTTTAAAATAATGTTTTTGCTTATCTTTTATGTTCTTTATAAACTATACATAACTTACAGGTATATAGCATTTGTACATACTTGGTTTAATATTTACATAATAGTAACTCAAAAAAGCATTATAGCATTATAAATATTCATTTTGCTTAGATAACAGTTTTAAGAAAACGAGTAAGAAACAAAAAGAGACTAATCTATCACTTCGTTTAACTATAGCGTTTTTTTACTAATAATTTCTTTACGTTTCTGTTTTTCGACATAAGCGTTTGGATTGAAATATTTCTCTTCTCTTTGAAAATACCCGCAGATGTACTTGTGTCTGTACGTTACATCACGTTCACGAAATTCAGTGTAAATCGGGCTGTGTCATACTGGCGTATTGTACGCATATTTTCACTACACAAAGTGATTTAACATGTGAAAAACACCACCGTACAAGCTGCAATGAAATGTATGTGCCGTATTCATCCTCTTATATTAGAACACACATCAGATCAAAGCCCATAGAGAATGATAGTCACACCACCCCACCCCCTCATAAAGACAGTCACCCCACCCAACCCCACCCCTCACCACACGCACAAAAAACACCCCGATATTTCTCGTTTTGTTTTCAATGTGTCAATATTAAAGAACAGATCTGTGCGAGAACTGTGGGTATGATATTATTTTATAACATCATCGACTGTTGTATTCCTTCTATGAAAGTCCATTTAGAAGATGTGATGAACTATTTATCTGAATTAACATTAGAAACGGCTGCCTTTTCGTTTCCTGGTCTCGTCGGACTTCGTCATTCGGATGACACCGTCGGACGGCAACATCATTTCCGTTCTGGTTACGTCATAACTACGTCACCGATGTTAGTGTTTTTAGTTCTATTATTCTGTATTTATTTACACTGATTCACCCATTCTTCTGTATGACATTTCCTGCATTTAACAAAACAACACCAATGAAACGTACAATTGCACCATTCAACGCTCTCCTTCAGACTAACATTGTAACCCCTACCGCAACACATGCTATCGCACCCGTCATACCCCGTGCTAGTCTTGTTGCAATATCTACCCCTCGTCCCCGCCGAGCCTACACTCGCGTCAGGGGTGCAAAAATCGGGCGATCTCTCCAGATAAATGAGCTCTTGTGATGCCGGTGAATTGCGTCCTCTAACATTGACATGATTCGAGACCGTTTCCAGTTGTCCACTGTTGGAATTTCGGGGGCGCACTTGCATAGCGTCGTTGTACTTCTCGACCAGTTTATTAGCTACATCTCGGAATTGTGGGGTTTGTTTCCAACAAGTTTTAAGCTCACAACTGCCGGACATGCCATGGCACTTACACTGTTTGATAGTATTGTGTTCAACCATCTGAAAAGGAAAGAGAGAAGATCATCGTATATAAGAAAATGGTCACAAATTTAAAACATATTCACTTGTCTTAGTATTGTCTTGCTATAATCGGTTCATATACGAATATGACAATTCTGTGATAGCTTCAAGTATATAGGCCTATATACCCTATAGGACCCAATGTTACTTATTATAATGAGGAAGGATTAGTATCGTCGATGCAAGACTTCCAATTTATGAAAGGGCGAGACACTTTCAGGCGCGATGATAATCACAAGACGTTATCATATTCAATGAACCGGACGGCAGCGGTAAAGTAAATAATGTATTTAATCCCCTGTCGCTTTCAATTTAGACTATTTTGAAAAGAGAAATGGCACAGCATAATGTAATTTTAAGAAGGCCGGAAGATCAAAGAGATTTATTAATGGACTATAGGCCTATTAAGTGTTGTCGAGGGAGCACAAGTTTACAATAGTACTCGATACCGCGTTCGTTTCTCTCTTTTTTATGTTAAACTTAGCATTGTTCAGAATGTGTTACATGATGACGTCAAATGCCCAGTTTTACGTTTACTACTCTACAGAAACATTGAAAAGTTTTGGCAAAATATGAAACATTTCATAACGTTATTTGAGAAAAAAAAATATATATCAGGAAAAAATATCACCATGTTACAATACAAAATAACAATTAGCATGTCGATATTAAAATCATTATGTTATGTTAACATATACGGTACCAGTATATCATTAATAATATTTTCGTTTGAACACATCTGAGTTAATGGGCGGTGCTGTGTTATAGTGCATGGAAGATATTGAACTTAGATTCGAACATGCTTTTGTTCAAGTTTATAATATATCAATACTATATCATGTTCAATCGCAACAAACTGATTGTTTCGTAACATTTTCATATAAATTCTGGCTCGTCAAATGTAGACTAGTAATCAGTTTGACATCGTTGTTTAAATTAAGTTATTATTTTTAATGATAACAAAAGTCATCGGTAAAGATGTAATTCAAATAATCGACAGAAAAATGTTACATTCTTTAGCACTTCCCTCTTTCAGCATGGGTAGTGTGGGTGTTACTTAAAGAGACAGAGTGTCCGGTGCTAATCCAGTTTGAGACTGTTCGTTCTTCTTTCCGTCTATCACGTGCCTACTTCCGTGACCCTGTGGATGGGCACGGTTCCACTTTAGGGTATCTTGACCTTTGGCCTAATTTCGAAACAGGCCTAATCGTAGCAGCAGACTCGATAAAGTTTGGTTTGTATATTAGAAACTATTTCCTACTCTTTCGGATCTGGATACCGAATCTCCCCACGACATCTTAATAAAAATTCTGCTTTGCAAACCACACCCAATCAATCTCCATGGCAACAAACACGCAATCATCTCAACAAACTTATATCTACCATAACTTCTCGACAATGCTAGAAATTCCACACCTTCATTATTACCATTTTTTTTGGGGGGGGGGGGGTTAAATTTTTGGACTTTACTGAACTATCTAGGTGGTCGACTCAAACTTGAACAAAGATTTCACGGGTGGCCTTAATTCCTATAAGAACAAAAGCTCTTTGTTTGATCCCTGTTCTGTTTTAACGGTTTCGGATGAAAAAATTAAGACATTTTTGGAGCAACGCTTTTCTCATTTTACTTGAAGTTTAGGTGATAAAATCTAATAAGCCCCATTTAATGTTCGTCACACCAGATTAAATATCCCTTTTATCTCCGCTCAAAGGAAATTTAAGATCAGCATGTTACGACATCATATGTTACATGTAGAGGGATAAACGCCGGAAGCAGAAACTATTCAAAACTGGTAACACTAATCTAAATATGCGAATACAGCAATTACCATGGCAACTGAAAAATGAGATCTATTGAGAAGCAAAAGGTCTCAACTATCTCACCAAGGTATGATGAAGATTATTAACATTGCAAAAAATGAAACAGTTGAGTTTCATTCTCATACCTCTTGATGTTTGTACTAAGAAACATAAAACTCACACGGAAATGTTAGAAGTGAAGTACATGAATTTTTATGAATAGCAAATGACTTCTTTGAAGTTTGATTGAAGAAGCGAGTGCCTGCAGAATGGAAAGTACCACGAAAGATGGTTTTCTTTTTCGAATTAAGAATTTAATTAAGAATAACTCGAACATGGTTTTAATTTTCTTCAAAACTGGTCATTCTTATGAATTGGTGTTTTATTCAGTGTTGTGTATGTAAATGTTTTTCTTTGCATTTCTTACTAAAATGATGTCGACCTTTATTTCGAACCTACCGTGTGATTTTTTTCTCCTAATTTCTCCCAGTTGGGACAATTTTTTCTCAACTGTATAGCGTCATGTCCCGCTTCAGAGCACTTGTATTGTCAGTACGAGCAGTATGATATCACGTTTCTATCAGATCAAGATTAGGAACTGTTTGTACTGTTAATATCAGCGGTTTGAAGCATGATATTGGAAGACAGCTTAGAGAGGTATTAGCAATAGGAAATTGTTCCAACTGGCTGCTAATTTAACACAAATCATGAATATGTAAATTAGCGAATGAATATTGATCTTACCAGTCGTCCAGCCTTGTTGTTATGTACATTCATCCGTGACCGTGGATCCCTAGCCTTATCCATGCTATCTACAAAATCGACGCTGAATTTTTCTCCGTAACCGATGTCGTGACTGCATCCTCCCCAGATGAAGTCGTCTTCTCGACCGTTATAGCTCGTGTCACAGCCACAGGTTC
Organism: Apostichopus parvimensis; assembly: GCA_000934455.1. NCBI lineage: Eukaryota > Metazoa > Echinodermata > Holothuroidea > Aspidochirotida > Stichopodidae > Apostichopus > Apostichopus parvimensis. The sequence continues at coordinate 25,245 of KN890846.1, forward strand.
GTAGACTTCCCGTGCTACAGGATCTGGTCACATGCACCAGTATCCCAGCTGATACCATTGCACGAACAAACGCTGTTTCAGAGAAAGCTATCGAGTAAAATGAAGAAAAGATATCATTGAAAAGTCACTGATGAGCAAAAACGGCTTCCCTTTGAACTATTGGAGTTTTTTAATTTTTAAAAAAAATATTTTGTTTGTCTGTTTCCTTTATATTTTTAACCTGACATCATTTTGCATATATGGCACAGTTTAGGTGCAAGATGTCTTTAAATCTTTAATAGATTTTTATCCGAAATGAACGGACAATTCCATGTTATTAACGATGCTATAGCCATGTGCCATGTAAATGGTTATCCCCACTCCTCCCTCCCTTCCCCACCACACTTTTCCCTCCTTGGTTTAATTTATGAGGGCAGTCTATTAGGAAATATACTCGAGAATCGAAAAAAAACATGGAGGTGACAGAAAAAATTGATACATATAACAGATTATTGCTATAGATTTATTACAACTTTTTCCAGGAGTAAATTGACTCGAGTTTTGACTGATGAGGAAGAAGAACATGGTGAAAAGTTACAAAAAAATAAAATTCCATATGTACAGTATTCTAGTTCGGCTGCACTTGCTGTGATATCATAGTTTCACAGTGATAACAAAAATGTTGTTTTTATAATCCATTCCATCATTGACAAGTTGGCTATGGTAGGATTCCAAACTTACCTTAAAAGATCTTGAAGTTAACAACCCCCCCCCCCCTCCCCCATGAATGTGCTACATTCATCATGTGATCCACCTTAACATTGTAATAGGAAATTATGTGTAAATATAGAAGAAAATGCCCACAATGTTTCGTAAAAGTGCATCAGCATGATGTCATACTTGGTTGTTTCAAGTTCACTTTTGTTATAAAATGTTTCAAGGTTTTTTTTCTTTTGTTGAAAAAATTTGTGTTTTTGCCTTCCATCAGTCACAAATAAATTTACCCCAGGACTATCCTTGTGTGGTAAAACTTGTTAAGACTTGAGTATAAACATTCGGCAGTCGCCTTCAGTAACATTAGAACATGTTTAGTACAGCGTCTTTCGTTAGAGGAATATTTTCTTAAAGTAAGAATCCAAGTGTGTTTATAACCCCTCTGTTGCACTGTACGTTAAGTATTGATCCACAATGGTATATAGTTGAAATTCATGATCAAGGTTTGTCGGTTTTACAAATTTCCTCAAGGACACCATAATTTTCCCGTAAGGGGTTTGACACCATGCAACGTTAGCTCTATACCATAACATATATGAGGGTCAAGTTACTACCCGCTACAAACAACAAGATATGTGGGAACGAAATAACTTTTGTCTGTAAGTTCCAGAGGGAATTGACCAGTTAAAGCGGCGTATCTGGGTAACCCATCTCGATATTATAACTAAATTGTCATACTTTGTATCATTAAAAAACGTGTATGAGTGTTGCAGACACACCAGGCTGCCTCAGGAACTTTACGAAAACTAAATAAACTAGGACAAGTACAGGTTAATGTTAAACAAACATGAGGGGTGTGATTGGGTTGGACACCACGCGGAGAAGTTCAAGGAAAGTACGTCGGGCGACTGGGCGGTCATGAAGTGAAATTGACGGCAAACGAGCCCGTCTCTAGCAGCTAAAACGGTGGGTGGTGATACGGCGTACAGAGGCTGCATGTGACAGGCGTAAACAAATTAAACTAGCAATGGATTCTACAGAGGATATACCAGTGAGTTAGATGGTGAGATATAGCCATATTTGTTAATATTAACAATCAACTTGCATGTGTATATAGATGGTCGTAAAAACTGGCAAAGGAATTCGAAAAAAAGTTCAAAATTCTTTGAACGCACCGGACAGGAAGTGAATTCTTAGGCAGGCACATTGCCGAAGAACATAGACATACTGTTAAAAGGCAGATAGATTACTGATTAAATTTATTCCATAAATGATGGGTTTCATACTACATAGGGTTTGCATAGCAGAGAATAGCAAAACTCTTGAGGGGCTTTGACATGTCACTAATCCACCCACCCCTCTGACCCTACCTCACACCCCACCTCCCCTCCTCGTGAATATACATTCAACTTTATTATAATTCAAGATAACTACGGGTTTTCATTGTCATGAACACAAAAAAATAGTAATTTGCACATTGAGTTGATTTGTAATATAGTGTTTGAGTTATACTTAGTGGTATTGATACCGTTCTATAGAATTCTGTTGTTCGGCCAATATGCTCTGAAAATCGTGGTCTTGGTGCTATTTGGTATTCTTGCTTAGCGCCCTCCCTACGTCAAAGTTCTTTTGTCGTTGGTTGTTGCATCGAGGGAATAATTGGCACGGAGATATTAATGTCACATTCACCTTTGTTATCCAGCCACATACATACACCCTCCCGTCCAACCTCCCACCGTATAGTAATGACATGAACTTTCCATGCAAATAAGATTATCTACTTAATCATATTTTCTCTCGAGTAAACAACTATGTATCAAAAAGCGAGTATTACATGTATACTTTAATAGGTCCCCATAGTCAGATGGTAAGCGTATACCCTTCAAGACTAAATATTAAACTACGAATGAAGGAAACTCAAATTGTCTGCGGTCTACCTCCCGTTGTGACGTTACTAATAGCTAGTCTAAAGTCATTGTTGTACAGGCGATTGACATATTCGACAATTGAGTTTTTTCCCTTTATCTCTCTCTCCCCTTCTCTTTCTCTCTCTACCTCCAATCTATCTCCACCTTTGTCTCTTGTACAACATATTTGACTTTCAAGAAGACTATTCTGTCGAAATAAAATGAACATATTTGGTCTCATCAGAGAGTCTGAAATATTTTTTAGAGATTTTATAATAAATTTGGGATACATCTGTGCAGCAGTGAAGGACAACAATTTTAGTATTAAAGATGTCTATTGTCACCCCTATGAATGTTTAAGTTATAGGAAAGAGAATACTGGGGTATATAAGATAATACCAAGATAAAATATAGGCTCGTGTTGAAGTCCTTTTCTGGGACCCCTTTGAAATAAGTGTGTTTCATATGCCGGCATTCCTTTGAACCGAATTATGAAAGCGCTATTTTAATACTCACCTGGAAAACTTAACGAAAATCTAATTGAAGCGTCACAGGAATTGCGTGGCCTTTGGCCCATTTTCCTTGACCTTATTAACATAAAACCAACGCTCGCAGCGCAGGTTGTTAATGACAGCGAACTTCCAATGAATTTTGAAACAGTTTCAATTATATTCATCATCGTTGAGACGCACAGCGAGATTGAACGCTGAATACACCGACCGCATACCGGCTTCTGGCATGCGGGAGATACTCGGCGGCTTTATTGTAACTGCCTCGTTGGGGGCTTTATCGGTAGTCTTTTGATTTACAGGGGAATCCTACCGTGGATTTATAAACATGAAGGGGGCAAATGGCAAAATAATATGTTCATTGTTGCAAGTCAAAATTTGTATATAACTATCGGTTATAAACTTTGGCCTCTTAAAAGGACCCCTTCTTTATCCAATCATCGGCGCGATCGAAGAATAAGGCCAAAAGAGCGAAAAACGTTACAAAAAAATCTAATTTTTTCTCCAGTGTTACAAGCACTGTGTTGACCTCGATATTTTCTTTAGACTCGCTTAAAGGAAGTAGCAAGCAGGATATACTGGTTACAATGAAGACACATGGGAGGGGGGAAGGGTCATGGGTGGGGAGGGAATGGCCGTGGGGAGGGGGTGAGACTTAAGAGATTGAGAGTCAAATAATCGGAAGGATTTAAAATGATTTAAGGCGATCTAAAAAATGCCGAGTGAAACTAGAAGTATATGTAGCGAGAGCTGACGTATGCATGAGTTGAGAGAGTACTATGCCTATGTTAAGCGTCGACCTCTTCCAGCTCAAAATCTAAACGGAAAAAAATCGAATGTGACATAATATGAGCCCAAACTAGCAGCTACCATACGGTGGGAATGACATGTCAGATGAAGACATCTATATTTATGTTCTCGAGACCTCGGAAAGCGACCAAGTAAGTGTGTTAATCGAGGAACATTTAACTGTGGTGCGACGCTCTCAAAATATGGGAAATATTCGAGGCATCCTTATAACAAACTTTCTGCCCCCCCCCCCCCAACCGAAAGTTGATGTGACTTGTGTCACTGCTGACAGCATTAACGTACGGGACCACCTTGTCAAAGCCACTTCAAAATGATTTCCGTGATGGTCAAATGGGTAATCAAATTCCAAATCTGTGGGATTAGAATCTCTTGAAATTAATTCTCACTTAACTTTATTTGTTACGAGACTCGGGCAGATGTCGTTAGTAGGTGTTTAGATTACGTGTTGTAAATTCGAAAACAAAGAGGTGGGAAGTACAACCCTAAGGGCAGCAAAATGGAAAATGAGAAGAAAGCAAAATTGTCACTAAAACGGTGTTTATTGTTACATGGATGTCAAAGAATGGCACCACAGGAAGGATCGTAGGTGGGTGAGAAGTTGGGTGGGGGGGGGGGGGCGTAAAGGAAAATAATTGGGATGTACTTCGACAGTTTAAGTACCGTACGGACAGAAACAGTACCACAATGCCATTGCAAGAAACTCGCTTTACAGTAATTAGCAAGCCAACCAAACCATCCACCCGCACAGTCCATATTCCGGGAACCCCCCCCCACCCCCCCCCCCCTCCAGTCAACAAGATGTAAATAACAATACAACATGGATGAAACACGATTCCCACCTCACCCTTTTCCACTTACCAATCTTTGAAAGCAAGAAAAAGGGAGGGGAGGGGGTGGGGGGAGGTCCTCTTGAAATTCGAACGATCATCAATTGATGTCACGTATAGAAGAAGAGGGTATTAGTTATGGATTGATATCGATATTATTAAGAGAGGACGCCCTCTATTGTGAAAACTTCTATTGAGCATGCGTATATTGCAAACGTATTCATCTTGCACTCTATACATACATATAATCCACGGGGTAACATGTGGTTTCTCACCAAAATCACTTCCTCAAGGGTATACCTCCCTATTAAAGAGTTTACAAGACCCTTAACAAAGGTTTTGGAGAACACGAGCTCCCCATAGAAGGGTCACTTATGGGACGGCTCTCGGGAACAATCAAAATAGCTGAACGGTTTGTCATCGGCACTTAAAATACAATAAATCAGAGAGTGTGAGTTGTACACAATAAACCACGCAACGAAAAAACGAAACAGAAAAGGTAAAGGGACGTGGAAGAACAATAGTTTTATCAGATGGGTATTGTACTACGAACAAAAGGATGAAGGGTCACAGTTTCAATGTCTCCCTGGGGACCTGTGCTTACTAAGAAGGGGTAATTAAACCATAATGAAGCTTTACTCTGATTGTCTAAACAGATCTTCTCCATGGCGGTATCACTTTGAGTTTGAATAATAACAATGAACCAAAGTGGGTTATTAGAAAACACCCCCAACTAGAGACCCGACGTGGTCGGCAATGACCTCAAAATGCGTCTTTGACGATATCAGTCGGGTAAAGAGCGGAAACGTTTGATGGATTCGAAACCAGGACAGGTTATTATGACGTCAGATGGCAATAATCATGACGTCATGATGAAGTTTTGGCAGTCAGTTTTGCCAGTAGTCGAGAATATATGTGTTAATATCTGTAATGCTCCTTTCAAGGACAATGACATCTTTTCTGTCCATGTCCTATTGTTTTAGATAATCAATGGCTTTTTCTCTTTCTATCTTTAACTCTATAGTTTATATGAATTTTAATGCAAAAATGTTAGATTACATCCAGACAACACAGATCATCATACGGGTGAAAGAAAATACAAATAAAAGTTTGCTATTTCCTTCCTTCCTAAAATAAAGTTTTGTTAGAAATTAAACCAGTTGCAATAGATCATTTTTAACTGATCTGAAGACATATTTTCTGCAAGATATGTATATGTATTTATATATCTGTATATATCCTTCCGAATGCAAACACGTATTAACATAAAGTATATACACTAATGCGATGCAATATTTCAGCTAATCCCACCGTGTTTTTACCTCTTAATGTAAACAGCAGGGTCGGCTAGGTTATCGGTCAAAGATTCTATTTATTGTGACCAATTTCCTTTCTAGTTATATTGTAAACTGAGCTTACTCGTCAATTTAAACCACTCAACACTCAACTTACTGTATTAAATTAGAGAAAAATGTTTAACGGTAAATGACGTCACAGTTATCGCGTCAGCACTTTACTCTGTGACGTCATATAAGTCTTACTTTTGACGTCACATAACTAGCCTACGTTGACGCAATGTGTCTATCCGATAATAAGGGGGGAAACGTTGCCCTCCATTGCACGACACCTTTCGGTAATATGCTCAAATTAATTTAATAACGTTTCATGGTGTGAAACCAATCTTAATATTTTATGAGATTAAATCAACTTGTAACATTTTCGACTAATGCATAAAAGATTTATTTTGAAGGGGCGTGATGAATCAAATTGTAACATTTCATAGATTAATGAACAGTTTATATCGAAAGGGTGTGATTTAATGCCGGTTTATATGAACAAAGTAATCACAGTGCCCTCAATAGGGACCTCATGGGCCGAAGGTGGGTTATATCTGGGTCACAAATCCAAACTACACAAAGTATTTCGTGTCTCAATTTATGTGAGGAAAGAATTTCAACCTTCGTCATTTTAG
>KN890848.1:0-14013 GCA_000934455.1 Apostichopus parvimensis
CATTGGGAGGGGGGGGGGGAGGAGGGTCTGTGTTATTTACACATACTTTAAATGAAGTCATATTGTGAGTGTGCAGTTAACAAGCATCTCATTCAGAGTTGCAATTATTATATATGGTTTAATAAATCTAGAGCTTTGAACTCATGGACAAACGGCAAGCATCCTTGGCATTAAATTCTCTAAATATTCATGTATAGGTGTACTCATTACAGTGGATGAGACTAACTTGTACGTAGGTCATAGTGCATTTGTTTTCAGTGTCAATGTTAACGGTGTAGTCATCCTGTCATTCAGTGTCAAATAACCTTTGAACTTGACATAGGATGGAATTTACTGAGCTCCTCGCTTACCTGTCTCCCCACAACCGTAGCCCTCTCGTTCTACCATGTCTAGAATGAACTGGTAACCTTTTAGCACTGTGCACTCTATGACCAGACACCACCTGTCAATGCCTTTCCTTCTCATTCTACCACCCAAATTGTCTACATCGTTCCTTTCTTTTTCGGTTTATGATCTAATTAATTCGAACGGTTACTTGGAACAGTTTCATAGGATCCTTGTTTGGTATTCACTGGAAGGAGGAATTAATATTACTCTTCTTGCGTAGCTCGATAAGTATCCTTTTTTGTCTAGGGAAAGGGTGTTTGAGACTGTTTTGGAATTTGTGCTGGTAAAATACTATGATATCATTGTCTAATTATCAGTGTCAGTGACAGATCTGTTAGGCCATAGAATGGTCAGCAGATTTATGAGAAGTGGCTATGGTAATATAAAAGCCTGTATACTTAGTTTGAGTCACTATGTACAGTGTAGCCAAGGTCGAGATATAACAACTCTCTGATGGTTTGAGAGAGCTAAATTCGTTGCGACAACCTAAAGTAAGCAATGACTCTCATTAAAACCAGAGAGGCAACCAGTTTTTATGGTAAAATCATGCTGTCGTTCTGTTTGATGTTTAATCTACTTTGACGAGCAATTTTACTGTGAATAACAGAGAGCTGTTAACAGCCTGTCAAGAAAATGTAAGCTCAAGAGCCAAAGAACAATTAACATTTCTGCACGTCATACGGTACTCATACCTTAACTAATTAAGGTCGACGAAAAGGAAATGTACTTTAAACCTGTCATTGTGTTGAAGAAATAAAGAGAAGAAAAGAATTATAGTTAAAAACTAACACTGTCTGCCAAAGGGGTCAGTACAAATACAGGATAAATTACCTTGTTGTGGGGAATGTACAGTTACTTACTGTACACCGTCCATGTGCATATGTATGGGACAAATATAACCTCCCCGTGGCTGGACTCTTTGATTTGTTACAATATATGTAATCAAATGGCACTGAAGACCTTGTACTTTGATGCAAAGGCTATTAACTGACCTGTAATGATGATAGCATTACTTGACTTTGATAACCGACCAGTCCTGTCTACTCTGTAGTACTGTACTTTATCATTATAAGATGTTCACAAGAGAACCAGGAAATAACTTAGTAGACCTGTGTGAATCTTTGGAAACCTGGTAGTTTTTTGTAGGGCTATCATAAAGATGCTACTGATCCTATAGTTTCTGTAGCTTTGGAAAAGATTTGTGTGATTAACCAAAGTCTTGTAAAAGGCATAGAAAAGGTATGGGTAGGCTGATGCTAGAGTTTTAGAGTGGAATTGCAAAAATAATAAATTGGAAAATCAAATTTGATATACTTGACAGTTTTGTTCTTCTTTGTTGTATATTCAAGTGGTTTGAACTGACCTTAGAGGACAGGTTCTTCTGCAAGTTTCCCATTGGTTTTCTTTCCATCTTGTGAGTGTTTGTCAGGAATAAACACTCCCATAATTTGTCAATAAGTAACTATTTAATATGTCATGTTTATAGTGTGATGGAGTTGGTTTATTCATTTTGTTACAGTATGACTATGAAACAAATTTACTTTGTTTACAAGTTGGCAAGAATTAAGTACATGTATGAATTTATTTATTAGTAGACAGTGCTGTCATAGTTGGTTAATTTTTTAATATTTCGGGGAATAATGTAATGTTTAAGGTTTGTCTCCTAACTTGTTTCCTGTGAAGCACTGCAGTTGAATAGGCATATAGGAAGCTTACAAATAGTTTATGGGAGGGGATTTGGGGTGGGGAGGAGGAATGTTTAGTTTTTAGCATCTGACAGGATTTTAAGCTGGCACAATTGTGGTATATGATACTAAAATTGATAATTCGATTGCCTTCCACTCTTGTTGCTACAATACTGAATGATCCAGTGAGGTTTTGGAGTACATCTTTAGTTAGAATAGTCAAAATTTAATTTTTTCAGCTCCCACATTTAACACTGATTCCCCCCCCCCCCCTTCCTTCCCTCCCATTCTCCCACATCCTTTGCTTTGGTACTGAGAATGCCAAATTTCTGTTAATTTATTTTGAAAGGATTTGTTGCATAATTTGCATATCAATTTAGAGCTAACAATAGAATATTTGTTGGAAGTATCTTGAATGCTCACAGTAAATTTTATGGCTATTTCTTTGTGTTATGTTTTGTTGACTTCAGTGACCGTTGAACGTTTTAAGTTTCTGCAGATGAAAGAGTCTGAGAAATCAAAGTGTAAAGTTACAGGACATTGTGACATTTAAGCTCAGTAATCGCCTCCCACAAGTCATCTTACAGACTTTGTAGGATTTCTTCCTGCTGTAGGGCAGTTTTAGGGGGTTTCCAAAAGTGCTCTCGTTTCCTTTTCATACAGTATGTTCTGTTCAGGATTGTAATGTAAAATAAACTAACAACGAATGTCTGTTCATTCATAAGCAATACGCTAGAGAGAGTGAATGAAACAATAAATATTAATTGCAGGAATACGTAATTAAAACATCATGCACTGACAAAGCATCACACAGGTAGATGAGAATAATAACAAACATGTGACCATGCGACTGGTGACATAAATTTTATATCCGCCAGTCCAGAGCCTCGGGTAATAAATAACTTTGGGTCTTATATTGTTATTCACTCCATAAAGTTTGGATGTAAACACACACACACACAGTACACACGCAGCATGCATTCACTATTAGGTAACGTATCACACACTGAACAAACTGCGCCATATGCAACGACCCTTATTAATGTATCACGCTCACACACAGAACTATTTGAATGAAACTCACTCAGGGAAACATGCACTTGTGCAGGTTCTATGGAACAGTATCCAAATACTTGAGCATCATTAGTTCATTAGTATCTTACCACATTTAGATCAACTTGGCTGTGATTTTTTTTAATGCTCAATCTAATATAAATGTTAGATTTATATCACACTTCATTTTTTGTTACAAAACACATCATTCCAAGGACTCTTCGTTTAATTTGTATCATGTCAACCTTTTAACATTTTACTTTCGGTCATCTTGGATATAAAACATGTTGCTAACGCAACTCTAATAACTCAACTTCATGAAAGATGCTTTTGAAGAAGCAAATTCAGCTAAAAGGAAAGCTTAATAGAGCACGCCTTCTACGTGAACTGTCAGGGTTTTTGCTGTTTGTTCAAACTTCAGATGCAGGATGGAAGACTTGGAATCAGTCCAAAAATGATATGGGAGCGATATCAGGCTATTGCTGAATTCGATATCAATTTGTTTCTCTGTTTTCATAATTGGTACATGTCAAGAGATGGCAAGATAAAGTACATTGGCAGCGGGCAAATTGCTTGAATAGATGGGGAGAAAAAAAATTAATATTAATATTACTGTCGCAGAAATACGTTATGTAGAAACTACCCATTGCCCCCAACTTACAATGTAATGCATTTGAAGCTAGTTGGGCTCATATTGCTCTATCCAAACCAATGTTATAGTAGTATTGCTTACAAGGGTTTGGAGTTCGATTGACATTTGTTCTATACTTTGTTTTCTTTAGACTGAACCAAACCGCATCGTGAAAGTAAGAATATTGGAAGGTGTGTCTCTGGCCAAGAAGGATATATTTGGTGCTAGGTAAGCTAATTCTCAAACTTCTATCATTTATCTGGTTGACTGTTTGATCCCTGATTGGTAGTAATAAGTCATATTGCAACTTGTTTTTTTTTTAAGTTACAAAGGCAAAAGTTTCTAATTATAATTATGGTTTGACAACTAGGATCCCCAACCGACAACAAATTAAAACTGATGGTTTCCCCTTCCCTTATCTCAAGTATGGAGACTGGGAGGTTACTTACAGGGCAAATTTAAATTTGCCTTAAATATTTGTTTAGGATTTGTTTATTACTCAACAAATTTATGTTTTCACCAGTGAGTGTCTTGTTAAATTTTGAAATACAAGCCAGGAAACAGGAAACGTCCAAAACTTAAACACACATCTGGCCGTGATTGACAGGGCTATAAATAGTCATATTTTGAACATTGTCTTAAATTGTATCCTTAGGGGTAGGTCTAAATATATTTCTTTAACCTCAAAACTTACCACTTTAGAATGGTAGACAGATTTGGTCGAACTTTAGAACAGATGGTTACATTCCTCTATTTTTTTCCCATTTCTTATCTCTTTTTCTTTCATCTTTCGACAGCGATCCATATGTCAGAATTCAGTTGAAGAGAGATGAGTCCGTCATTGCCAGTACTGTTACCAAAACAGTCAAAAGGGTAATAATGTTGATGAATTATTTATGTAACAATTCATTAGACAAACAGTATTGTTGTTTTTCTCTTCTGTTATGTTACTAGTTTCCCGTTTCTGTGCCATCGAAACCTCAATGCAATTCTGTCTTTATGAATTCTTTTGGTTCTCTTATTAATAGATAATAGATACTTTTTAAGAACTTTTGACAGGGTTGTGCAGTTGTCTGTCCGTATAAAAAGGTTGTCATATGGGTACCATAAATTGATAGTTTTTTTGGTCTTTTCTTTTTCTCTCCACAAGATAAGCCTCTCCATTGCAATCAGCATTTACTGTATGAGTGCTACATCATAGAGATTATTTGCCTTTCTGATTCTAGTCTTGTTTTCATAGCATCGTAGCTCAAACTCCCTCCTTGTCACTAGAGGTTTATTAGTTTGTCCATGATTCGATGGGAACTTACCTCCTTGAGAATTCCTTATCTAGATTTGTAATCAAAACTAGGTTAAGTTAAATTGTGTAAATTTTGAGATTTCATAAACATTATGTTATCTAATACTCAATTAGTACTTACAAGTATAATCAAACATTGTTGATCTGCAACACATTTTACTGGAGAGAGTCTGATAGGATCAAATGATGACTTTTCTCCCGTCGTAAACAGTCGTTCAGTGTCTCCTGAAGTGGCAGTTTTGACTATGGTAGTAGTACTTCACGGTTCAATGAAATGTTTACTGAGTGAATTTATTGCCAAGAAATTGGTTGTCGATATGAGAGATAAAAGGTTTAGATGTTTTTCATACATTGATCAAGTTTTCTTTTAACACAAAAGCAACAAATATGTATTGAAAGCACATATGCTTCTCACCACTGCCCACTCCAGGTGACCTCAAGTAACATTTTGATAAATAGGAAATTAGCAGTGTTTTCTCTTGACCTTTGACCTTTGACCTGTGATTGACTTTATGTCAAAGCCTACTCTGTCCTTAATCAGTCCACAAGTTCAGGTGCAGTAATCTGCAGGCTATAAATTTTAATAAATTTCAAGAAGTCTCCCTCCAATCTCCCCTGCCTGCAAAAGTCATGTGATTTGCTAAGACTATGTAATAGGAATGAGTGGAGACCGTACCATGTATGGTATGTCTTCATGTAATCATCAGTGCATCATTCTGAAAGTTTAGATAAATGTATGGTAATGTTATTATTGCATAATCTAATTACTCACTTACCTCTTGTTCTCACACCCACATTACACTCACTGTACCAAGTCTGGGGTGATCTAGAAATCGGCAATTTTTAGCACTTTGTAGCAGTTTCCAATTCTCTCATAAATCGTAAACTATGTGTGAGTTTGGTATTTCAGTTTCATATTACTGTAGCTATTTAATAGCTAGCTTCAAACTGAGAGGGCTAAAACAAGATGGTTTTATCATGCCAAATTGCAATAATTATCTCTTCTGTTGTAATAAATTCTGAACATTTTGGTAAGATATTTTCTTGTGTTGACATATTCCATATTTATGTTTATTTTTCAGTCATTGAACCCCAGATGGTATGAAGACTTTAACTTTAGGGTAAGTTTCTGAAGCTTTCAGGTTGTGAAATAAAATACACAGTACCTTTAGAACAAACTAGGGTGGTACTTGTCAAAGTCTCTTGCCATGCAATGTGATGAAAAGCAAAAATTTCTGCCATAGAAACTTGAGAGTTTTATTTATAAAATTTTATTTCAATTAGTCAAGAAAGAAGGCATTGCAAAGAGATAATGTTATAACATTATAGCGAGAACATTAGTACTTGAAATAAAGTCATATGAGATAAAGGTGTTAAAAGACATAAAACATACAGTGGAGAGATAATTGAATGATTGAGGAGAATACTAAGAAAATTTAACAAGGAAACTTGTGGAAGTCCTTGGAGAAGAAGAAAACCAGGCAGAAGAGAAATGGAAAAAAAGGAAGGAGTAAGAACTGACACAATAAAGAGAGCAAAGGACTCTTCAACCAGTGTTTAGCTAGGATGTTAAAAAGGGGGGGGGGGGGATTCCTGCAGTCAATTTTTTTGGGGGATTCAATTTTTTTGGGGGGAGGGGGAATTTCATGATGTTAGTAGTTAGATGTACATTATAGTTTCTGTGGTACATGATAGAAAATAGTATTCCTGATAAATACTTCAGCAACCCGGAGTAATTCAGTAAAACTGTAGCAATTTTGAAGCCACTGATTTATAAAATACACTGTTTCCTACGTACAGGAGGGCAGATACATCTGAAATCTCTCCACGTGTATAACAACTTGACAATTTGCTATCTGATACGTGATAAATTATTCCCCGCTCGAGTGTAGTAATGTTGCCTGTTATTTGTTCGTTACCATTTTTAACTATTTGTTACTTGGTCTAGTACTAGAGTATGCTGATTGTTTGAATAAATAGTCTTCAACGATCATTTCCTGCTGTGTCATGCCCATTAGAATCCAATTTTTTTGTTTCTATTACCATTTGAAAGAAACGTTGACTACTTGTGGCTATGTGATGACGTTAACACCTTTATACTGTTTACCTTCCCATACCTACAGAACTATCACTATTCTTGTATTGTTTACCTTATATTCAGGTCATACCAGCAAGTCACACACTCCTATTCGAAGTCTTCGATGAAAATAGGCTGGTGAGTCGATACAGATATATCTTAGTCATCACTTATCAAATTTTCCTTATTATGAAGGTGATCAGGCCTCAGTGCACTTGGCAAAAGCAAAACTGTATTTTTCATTTTGTTTTTTGACCCTGTAGTTTTGCCATTTATTATGGAAAGAACTTTGCTTTGTGCTTTTGAATTGTCGTTGACCTTAACAAGATGTGACAGGTGATTTGTGTTTTATAACTGTTTAAATAACAGCTTTTAGTGATATATGGTATCGGGATTATAGGCTACTTGAAATTTATTGTTCTATATGTTGAAGAGACGCATTGTATGCATATCTGTTGTTATACATAATTATTGTTTTATATACCGAAGGCCTCAAATGTAATAATACGATAAAAAAGTTAAATGGTCTTAGGCACTGTGTCATCAGTTGGATGATGATGATGAGGCTGCAGCAGGGTGACATGCATAGGATTTCAAAGGTGGGAGTTGAGGGAAGGGGGGGGGGGGAAGGGAGAGGGGAAATTCTAAGCTACCCGACTGAGTAAGGTTTGGGAAGGAAATTTTATGGAAGTGTCATGTGGTGAGGGGGTGGGGGGGGGGGTGGGGGCTGACTCTGCAATTTTTAAAGCCGACTCTCGTGTGGTGAGGGGGTAGGGGTGGGGGAGATGAGTGGGGTCATGACTCAGGAAATTAAAAGTTAAGTTGCATTTCTCAAGTATAATTAAGAGTTTATATTAGGTCTAAATGCAAGGTCTAATTCCTTCTGACTGAGTGTTAAAAAATTCCAGACTGAAAGTCTTTCCCTTCCAATCACCATGGCAATGGGGGACCATAGCTGCTGGTTTGAGAGATAATTTCTCATATTTATTTCTTATTATTATGGAAATATTCTTGTGTTTTTTTTATTGCAGACCAGAGATGACTTTCTTGGGATGGTTGAAGTCCCTCTAAGACATGTTCAGGTAAGCTTCCAAACCTTGCGAATGAGAATCCTAAATGGAACATTTGATGAGACGATCTTTCATACTGTACCGAGTATTGCTTCAAGTAGTAACGAAGGTGTTTTTAATTTTGAGTGTTTATAGCCAATAAAATGAATGCTCATTTTCCGAAGGGACACTCGGTGGCGAATACTTTGACACTTATAGTGTAGAAGGCGAAGGTGAAAACCTCCTTCTCAGTACTTAACATGTGGTTGAAGGTCTATGCCATAAAACCTTTGAACATTCGTGGAAAAGAGAAGGCGTTATATAATAAAAATTTAAAATAATCATGGACACAGTTACAATAAGTCCAAAGTGTGGGTATCTGGCCTTTTTGTCAATGTTTACCATTCAACAGTATTGGCTCTGCCAAGGCACAGCAAACTATGATTTCTGTTAGATAAGTAATTAAAAATGGCTTCACTTTATGTAAGGTAAATTTGGTTAACTATCCCATAACCTTTCATTATCAGCCAAATAAGACAAAGGTCAAAGTCTTGATTGATAGTCTCAGGATAAAAACACTGGTTGGATTCAGGATGCAGTGTTGTTGTCATTGTGTGCATCATTCACACCCTTCACTTGCTATTTTCACTTCCATTGAAACCTTGCTCATTGGCTAGAAAGAATTTATTTGTACCTTGTAGAATTGACAAGAACATCTGTTTCTATTTGTCTATGGAACCAGTCATTCTCTGTGTATTATTAGGCTGCAGAATGGAGGAAAATAGTGATTTAATCTACAAAATTTAATTCTCTAAACATTGCTGGTTTTGGTCTGGTCCTGTAGGAGGGCTGTTTTCAAGTCTGGAATGAGGGGAGAACAATCACTCCTTAAATTAGTTCACTTCAAACAAGTGTGTGAAAGTATGCAATGTATTAAGTTAACAAAAACATGGTAACTTTCAGGTATTTGAGACGAAACAGAAATGAACAAAATGGATTGACAATGAATATTTACTGCTCACTTGCCTATGGCCCACTTACTAGATTTGTGTTATATTCTGAACCATGATAATAGCACTAACATGATGAAAGCTAAACAGCATTTGTGTTGATATTTCCTGCTCACTTGACTATGGCCCAAGTGCTAGAATTGTGTTATTCTGAACCATGATAATGGCACTAACATGGTAAAACAGTCTTTGTGTTGATGTAATCAACATTAAAGGTAAACTGTTTTCTGTTAATGTCATCAATGTAAAAGTTACAGTTTTGTGTTGATATAACTACTGTGAAAAGTATTAAGCAGTGTTTGTGTTCATATATTTAGTGTTAATGGTAGCAGTGTGCTTAATGATCTTATAATTTAAACGGTAGCAGTGTTCAAGCTGATCTGATCATTTAAAACAGTAGCAGTGTTTGTGTTGATATAATCTTTTTACATAGTAGCAGTGTTCATGTTGATCTAATCCCTTCAAACAGTAGCAGTATCTGTGTTGATCTAATCAGTTTAAACGGTAGCAGTGTGTGTGTTGATATAATGAATATGAAAGGTAAACAGTGTTTGTGTTCGTATAGTCCACATAAAAGGAATTAAAAGTGTTCTGCAATAATGCAAAGTGTACAGAGAATCATTACAGATACATCAACACAGAACATGGTTGAGGAGGGGAAAGAAAGGGGTAATGTATAACTGGTACATGATATACTGATACTTAAATTGGAAAAAGTAAGACATTAGATATAAAATGAAGCATTTTGTTTCCTTTTGTGCAGGAAGGAGAATTAGTTTGTTTCTTGTGTACATAAACATGTCCTGAGCCTATATCTGTGTCCAAGGTTCACATAACTTTAACTTTTTTCTTTTTGTCTCATGTTTCTCTCTCCGCAGGTCGAAAATGCAAGAACATGGAGTTCACACAAGGAGTATGTTCTAAGGCCGAGAAGGTAAGAAGAGTCTTATTCTCATAGTACTCAGATAGATTTATGAGAATAGTGTCATCTGTTTCAATCTCATGTTTGTGGATTAATAATTAATATACAAATTTATGATACTCACAACAGTGTAAGACTAAATGGGGCGGGGTAGGGGTGTGGCTTGGTTATCTTCCACTAGTAGCTGAGTTTTGTAAGATCTTCTAATATCTGTTTGCTGGTCATTTATAACATCATTTTTGGGGAGTTTTGTTTCATAAACACAGAAAGTTTTTCTCATTGTGGTATATGTCCCTCACCAACACAAATCAACTGTACTGTATTACTATTGCCTATTATTAATACTTTGTTTTGTATATCTCTCTGCCATCTTCCCCCTTCCTCCACCGAGCAGCAAGACTTTTGTAAATGTTCCATTGCTTAAATGAGAAGCATAGCGTGTAGTCTTGATGCAACCCCCTTTTTATAAAGCAACAATTATTTTATAGGTTGTAGCCTTTTGATATACTCAAGTATTACTTAATATACTCAAGTATTACTTAATATACTCAAGTATTACTTGTGGTCTCTCATTTGTTACACATGATCGTATTTGACTACTTTGGTTGATTCGTTTAAAGTTCAATTTTTATCCAGCATGACAAGTATACAACATGCAACTGAGCTAACGAAACATATTAAATCTTGATTCTCGTCAATTTTAACAACTGACTTTCCCCTCCACCCCAGTTCACGTTCCAGAGTACGTGGATTCCTACGAATGGCCATCGCTATGGTGAGAGACGGTGACTCAGATGAAACTCAGAATGGGGAGGCAGAACAGACAGAAGATGAAGTCAACAGCGTAAGGATTTTATAGGTCTCGTTTATTTGATCCCGCAAAGAAGCCGGTAAAGTTTGCAACTTGAAGACTGTTGCTTTACAGGGATAACTTAGATTATTTGGTTATTTGAATGACTGCTATCACAATGCTTGAATGATTCATGGAAGACTCGAGTCACTAAATTTCAAAAGTCAAGTGACTCAAACAAGTTTGTCACTTTTTTTTTTTCTGTTCTCTCACTGTGGAGATTATACAGTGAATTGAGGCAACGACTCACCTAGAGTCAGTAAAAATTAAAGTTTATGGTTATTCTCAAACTCAACTGGAGAGAAGAGAGAGAGTGACTGAATCAGAATTGATTATGATAGGAAAAGTTTCTTGTTTACTTTTCAAACCTAAAAAGGGTATTGACATTTGGCCTAAGAGACTTGAACAGTTCCATTATTGACGACTTACTGGCTGTATGTTTTAACACATAGGGATGGGAAGTTGTGAGCAGAGACATGCAGAATGAACGGGACGACAGCACGGATAGTTCGATATCGAGCCAGCCCGGGACTCCCGCCTCTCATCAGCAACCTCCTCTCCCTTCTGGATGGGATGAGAGGCAGGATGCCAACGGAAGATTCTATTACGTAAACCACATATCTAGGCAGACTCAATGGGACAGACCTAGGAGGTAAGTTTGCTGCCATCAGTATCGGCTCCCTCCTTCTGCCTCCCCACTCCCCCCCCCACCGATAAAAACATTCACAATATGCATTTAACATTGATTCACTTGATTTTAAGGTTGTTATTCAAAATCCTCGTAAAGTAAGACAGAAAATGATGCGCCCAGAAGGTGAACAATGAATTTTTTATCAAACCTTCCAACCCTCACTCTAACCATCCTTCTTCTCTATAGATGATGACATTAAATGATTTGCTTTGGCTTAAACCTTTTTTTTTTTTTCTCTTCTTTTACGCAATTTTTGATGCAGCATCATTCAACCGTTGGACAGTATGGCCACTATTCCTGACGCCGCTGCCGACAACCAGCAAGATCAGGCTCGTCAGATTTACATCGCCCGAAGACACATCAGTCTGGAGAATAGCCTGGAGAGCGCACCGGGAGTACCTATGCAGGCCGCAAATGATACTGCAAATTCAGAACAGGTAAATATTCATGAATATACATGAAATATTAAAAGAAAATATTCATGTTAAAAAAAGCAGGATTGGTTTTGATGGGATATTCCTTACAGATAAAATTGTTCATTTTTCATATTTTTTCCCTCCCATTTCGACCACTCATGTACAGCAAGAACCAGTCGTGGATGACCCCCTGGGACCCCTACCGGCCGGCTGGCAGAAACAACAGGCCCCAAATGGCAGGTTGTTCTTTATCGATCATAATACAAGGAAAACCACTTGGGTGAGTTTACTCTCTCGAAATTGAGAGGATCTGGTTGACTTGGGGTAAATGTGATGCAATATTTACTTTAGTTTAGTATTTCCCCAAGGGTTAGGATGCAAACATAAGTTTGTTTTCGAATCTTATCCGTGCGATGACAATCGTGGAAGAATAATGCGACCAGCATAGATCCAGCCTTCTCTTATCAATGACTGTTGAGATCATTATGAGGCTGGTATGTAAATGTTGCCCCCACTCCTGCTCCTTGGATCGCCACTTAACGTCCCGATCACAAGGGAGGAAAGAGATGGAAACCAAAACTCCCTTTCCCCAAATCTTAAATCAGAAATACCAAATCGACAGAAGACTCTGTCGTGATTTAAAAAAAAAAAATTGCAAACCGATGGTTAGGTAGATTTCCCATTGACTTAGTGTGGTGTTAGGCTACCGTATGGTCGAAGAAAACAGCAATAACGAAAGTATTCCATGGATATCTTATAACTGCGTCACAATTTCAGCTAATAAACAGATGGCTAGGCTACATTACCCCCATTGACTTAGTGTGGTGTTAGGCAACCATGTGGTCGAACGTAACAGCATTAATGAAAGTATTCCATCGATATCTTATAACTGCGTCACAATTTCAGCGAATAAACAGATGGTTAGGCTTAGCTAGATTTCTCATTGACTTAGTGTGGTGTTAGGCTACCATGAGGAAGAAATTATTATTTATTCATTCGTTTATTTCATAGAAGGAAAGGCTGACAACTAACTTTACGAGATGTTTATGGATTATAGACGGGATAACTAAAAAATAATAATCGCAAGTGGCTTTTTACTAATCGTTTATTCCAAATGCGATAAAATTGCGTGAAAATCGTGATACACGAGGGTAAACAATTTTTTTGGGGTACCCGGATACCCGACGGGTAACGGCTCTCCGGTACCCGTTTCCCGATTTTCGGACCCGTGTAAACACTACTAAATACGGACTGGAGTAGACTGCATTCTCCGAGAAGATCGAACAAAGTAGAAAACATTATTTTTTCCCTATTTAAGCTTTGTCAGTGATGATGATAAAAAACATATCAAACCACAGTGCAAGATTATTGAAACGATGAGAATATTTGGCAACATTCTATTGAAGCTGTTGTCAGTATGTATCTGTGTGTTTAATTGCTTCGTATGGAATGGACGGGAGAAAGCCACGTCCAAAGACTGAAATCAGTGGTTACGATGTCGTGCGAATGTGCTAAATGTCAGCATGTAGGCATGTAAAACAAAATATGATATCGATTGTTTACAAAGTTCTGTGGAGGTGACTTAAAATTTCATTCTGTCACACTGGGTGCTTAATAATCGTACCCAGAATAAATCTAAACTCTATTCCCTCAGTGATGTTATAGATTACTATGCTAAAGATAATCCTGACTCAACTTGGTTGTCGACAATATCCAGGAAGCTAATGCCATCTTGTTGTTGAAAAACTAGCTACAGATAAACTCCCAAAAGTAGTGTATATATCTATTGCGAAGCAAGGAACCTTTATACAGTGTTGCATTCTGGGAAAAGCCGCCATTTTGAAACCATATATATGTTGGTCTGTATCATAGGAAGTGACAGTGTTTGTCAGTAACAGTTCCTTTATAAAATATGAAGTGAGTAAAGTACCTTCACACCACC
>KN890848.1:30860-46988 GCA_000934455.1 Apostichopus parvimensis
CAAGGAAAATGACCCCAGTGATCTTGAACTGACATTCTCAGTAGACGAAGAGAGTTTTGGTGAGGTCAGTATACCACTCACTCAGAAAATGTTTTTCTTTTGCAAGCTGAGAGGGTGAGTGGGGAAAGGGGTGATAAAAAGTGAAGTTTTTGTCGGTGTGTTACAACACGGGGGTTTGTGTTTCATTACTGTACTTTCACAACATCTGTGCACCCCACCCACCACCTCTCTGAGCCACTCATGTAACTTTTGCAGAATTTGCAAGTCCTTCCAAAGGAAGTAAAGTTCCTTCTAGCCTAAGATGTTGTAAATCAGTCGATATTCAGCCGGTCAAATGACAATGCTGGTAATGTCTGCATAGTTATTTTAATGCAAACCACACTGGGGCCTGGTCACATCCGCTCTGTTCTGATACTCACATTGAAAAGAGACAGAATTTGTATCGATGTATTATACACTTATCGCCGCACTAATGCATGCATCGGGATTGGGAAGATGTGGGTATGCAAACACACATATGTCTTTAAACTAAGCTTTGGAAATTAAATTATGCAAAGAGGTCTTTGGGGTCCTCGAGTGGTAATCATTCCACCAGTTTTCTGTGTACAAAACAAACAAACAAACAAAGGTCTATGCAAATGTTAAAGGGTGTGAAGACTCGCGCAAAAAGAAACGCCTAATGCCGGTAATCTGACCTAATTTCGAATGAGGTGTAACAGAAGTGTTAAACACTACCATCGATCCCAGAAAATACACACACAGCTTGCTACCGTCGGTAATTAGACACTTGTGTACAGTCAGTACATACAGCTGCGGTCAATACCCACAGCACAGTGTACAAACAATACAGCAATGGACATCTCAGGTCCAGCTAAAGATAACAAGGTGTCACGTTTCATTACTGTCTGCATTTTGTAGCGACAAGAGAAAAACTCCACTTGCAAGCAACAGAAAGTTAACTTTTTCACAGGGCGGCACGCGGTTTGGGGCGAGTCTTCAATGCCTTTAAGCAAATAGAAGTTATGTGTGTATGAATTGAAAATGTTTTTCTAAGAACTTCTCTTTTATCTCTTTCTCCATGTAACTTTCCCGTTGTCTCTTTTCCATTTGCAGACCAAAACAACGGCATTGAAACCTGGTGGAGCATCGATTGATGTCACAAATTTCAACAAACAAGAATATATTAAGTATGTTTGCTTCTTTGGCCCTCACATGGCTCTTCAATTTTTGCCCTTTGTGCTAAAAATGAAGCAAATTCAATGCTTGTAACTAATGTATGTGATAGAGGATGATATCATGTTGTAGGGTAATCCTTCATATAATTGACTGAGGACTTGATCAAGTCAAAAGATGACATCCCATAGCCTCTAGTGTTTAACGCTAGCTACTGTTATTCATAATTTGTATAATTTTGCTCTCTGATAACTCTTTGCAAAATGTCACCAAAAAATAATGGAGTTGCTAACATGACCTGATACTAGTGTGGAAGTCCATAAATAATGTTGCCTTGCTTTCACCATGAGAATATGACAAGAGAAAACAAAAGGAAAGTAAAATATTACACCCTCCTGGTGGCACCATGACATCAAAGAGGAACAAAGTGGCAGCGCCGCTCCCTGGCATGACCTATTGAACCAGCGTATCTGCTAAATGGAACAAGAATCTTAACTAAGCTGTTGTAGCTGGAGTTGTCCATCACTAGCATTCTCTAGCACTAGGGTGGGCAACCTACGGCCCGCGGGCCACATGCGGCCCGCCAGTGGTTTTTTTTGCGGCCTGTGAGATGTCTCAAGAAAAAAAAAATCAATCTATTTACATCATTACAAAAAACGAGCTAGGTGCTTAGAATTTATTGGCACTAATGATGCTGTCAGGTAGGCCTTTTATCCCCATTAATAATCAACTGTACTGTATTGACATTATGTTTTTGTGAATACAGATTAAGTAAACACACCTATTGCTTGAAAGTCCTCGGAATCAAAGGTTTGAAATCAACAGCAGGTCGTTGGTTAGGTGCGGCCCAGTCAATTTTTCACTCCTTATATCTGACCCATTCATTCAAAAAGGTTGCCCACACCTGCTCTAGCACATAAGATGAATATGATGGTTAGGTTTGATTCTCCCCTAAAATTAATAATTAGAAGGACCCTGAACATATTTGTAAATTTTTTAGAAAGTGACAGATGTATATATGTGTAATTCAAATATGAAAAGAGTAACATTTCATTTTGTCGATGTATGGTTGAAATCAATTTTACAGAACAATTATGAGAAGTCTTCCATGAAATGGAAAGTTTTAGAAAAGACAATATCAAGACAGAAACTTTCAAACAACTATCATCAGATTTTCAGAGCAAAGTTTGTTACTAAAAGAATTTAATATATTGGACACTTTTTTTGTTTTTGTTTAGATATTTTTGTGGAAAATAAGAATAGGGTTTGGTTCACAGGGGATGTTAGCAACACTTCAAGTTGACATTGAAATTGTAAAGATTTTTTAAATTTTGGTCATTAATACAAACAAGTGTCTATGAGCTGTTCAATATGTAATAAAAATGTGTGAAAATGTTGTATGTATATTGTACACTGACGTAGATATTTTGTTTGTTTTAAGATTTTATAAATATTGGTAATTAAAACAAACAAGTGTCTATGAGCTGTTCAATATGTAATAAAAATGTGGGAAAATTATGTAAATTTTGTATGTATAATGTACACTGACGTAGATATTTGGTTTGGTTTTGTAATGGCTCTAACAAGTTAGTGTGGTTAATTTGAGGTACACTGACTGTAATTTCAGGTTGGTTAAAAGTAAGAACATGTCGCCTGTCCAGGATACAGTGTGATAAAGTATTTTCAAGATTCTTTGGTTTAAACTGTATCGTTCATAACATAGCATGGAATTGTGTAGTTATAACAGTAAAGCCCACAAATGAGTCAGTCAGCTATTTTTCTTTTAATGCCATTTATTGAAAAATTATTATAAGTAATATTAACAAAATTAAGATTGTAGTTTTCCTTTGGTTGTTTGAGTATCATTTCGGCCTTGTGTCATGTCTTCCATCATGCGGCTGAGGTTAAAGTTCATTCATTAAACGATTCTTGCCTTTTGCCCCTTCTTCTCAAAGGTTAGTGATAGAATGGAGGTTTGTCAACAGGATCAAGATACAGATGGCAGCTTTCAAGGAGGTAAGTTTTAAGTAACTTCAAAAATACCTGACTTTAGGTAATCAGAATCAAACATACTAAGCTTATCTGAAATGTACTCATGAAATGCAAATTACCTCTATAAGTTTGATGTATCACTTTCTATTCATTCTCTCATCTCTCATTTTCACTTTTCTCACATTTTTTTTGTTGCCAACAGGGATTTGCAGAACTCGTTCCTATTGAAGATCTGAAGGTCTTTGATGAAAATGAAATTGAGGTCAGGAAGTTTCTTTCCCTATCTAAAAGTTCTCTAACCCCCCTCCCATCTGCTCCCTTCTTCATCCCCTCCCCCTTCCCCACCCATCTAACCTTTTCTTCTTCCCCCTCCTTTCTCCATCTTAATTAAAACTTACATGCTGCTGATTTATCATTTAGTTAATGGACTAAAGTAATAAACCCAATCTCTTGTATTTCACACAACAACAGTTTGGAAAACAACATCTGAAGGTCTGTGCTTAAACTTTCCAAAAAGTTATCTTACTCGGAAGTTCTGAAGATAATACAATATTTTGAGTAACTGAGAATGTGGAACACAGCCTTTTAATTCAGTGATTAGATATCATAATGTTAACATTCTCTCTGTATCAGGTTAGGTAAACAATACACAGTTTGTCCATTGCTTTTCTTCCCTTTCATCTAAAACTTTCAATAAAGCTGAAACTCTGAAATCTTCAGCCTTTGTAAACTATCAATAAATACTGTATGAAGCAGATAAACAAATGAATTTGGTTGAGAAAGACTTAAGGAGATTGGAGGTGCACTTACTTGCTTGGTAAATGTTGTTCATATTTTGTTTTCTCCTTTAGCTTCTGTTGAGTGGACTCGGTGACATCAATGTAAATGACTGGAGGACCAACACTGCCTACAGAGGTGGTTACCATGCCAACCATGTTGTAATACAGTGGTTCTGGAAGGTAAATGAGGCCTTTAATGATCTCCTGGAGATACGTAGAACAGACAGTAGTTGCTCAAAGAATAATTAGTTTTGTAAAAAATCTTTTTTATGTTTTTGTCCTTGCCCAAAAGCAATTTGCATTTCAATTTTAATTCCTCAGGCTTGTTACTGTACCACACAGGTTTGAGACATAACCCCCCCCCCCCCTCTGTGTCCTCCATCATTACCCTTAGGTTCTTGTTTAAATTCATTTCGCATTTGGCAGTTGCTTCATTACATTGCATTACATTACCGTACGTTATGTTACATTATAGTCTGTTTTGGTAGGGACATGTATATCGACATATATACTTATGTGAATATACAGCAGTGGAATATGCTAGTGCTTCAGCATTCACTCTTGGGTGTGTTTGGGCTCTTTTGTGCCGCCTATGGGAAGCAAATTTTAATATCCGAGTACTGACGCTACGTATCCACTATTATACCATAATGAACGGTTGAATGCCATATCCCGATTACCCAGGATGACGATGATAAAAGTCTGGATAATTTTTTTTTTTTCCTGCCAACTTGTACAAAGATTCAAAGAGCATGGATTAATGTAGCCATCCAAAGTGTGCCACCAAAAACAACTTCTTAAAAACTAAATGTCTCTTCCAAAATGTAATCATTTTTTTCTCGCTTGCTTCTCAGGCTGTTCTGTCTTTCGACACAGAGATGAGATCTCGCCTTCTCCAGTTTGTGACAGGAACATCCAGGGTGCCAGTCAATGGGTTCGCTAACCTCTACGGCAGCAACGGTCCCCAACTGTTCACCATCGAGCTTTGGGGAAGTAAGGAGTCACTACCTCGGGCCCACACATGGTAAGTTACTTCACATTAGATGATCATGTGATGATGGCATTGGTGTCATTACAAAGATTGTAGAAAGTAAATTGATAGAAGGGTGAGGAGAGGGGGGGTGGAGTGGAGGTCAAATGCCAAATATTTTCAGGGTGTAATGATAAACTAAGATTACCCATGAACCATGTATATATTTGCTTTACCTCCCTATATTGCAATCAATTCCTTTTGCTCGTACCTTGGGCATGTTTTTTTTATGATTTTATGTTGTAGCTTGGTCTCTCATAATTTGCATTTAAAATCTTGGTGAGAAATTGCTATTGCCATCAACTCATTCGGAAAAGAATTGTACCGTCTGAGCGAGAACCCTAATATAGTTTGTAGTGGAAATTGAGTAGAATTTATGGGAATGGGACTGCAGTTATATAATTTTAGTAGTGAAATACAATCACTTGCTGTAAATCTCAATTTATTCTATTAACGAGCATAACATATATCGTAGGAGGATTAAAAATGGTCTTCATAAATGACAAAGGCTTTGAACACGACTGATATTCCCCTTAATGAGGAGGAGTTGATAGTGGTATGTTTAATCTTTTTTATCTTCAAGGACTATTTTGCAATGATCAAAACCCCTGAAATCATTTCCTTTGACAGATTCCCTTTTCAGTTATAACACTCTTTGAGGTCCCCACTTTTGTTTATCTTCTCAGTTTCAATCGCCTAGACCTACCGCCCTACGATTCTTACTACACAATGGTAGAGAAACTTCGGACAGCCGTAGAGAACGCCCAAGGCTTCGAAGGCGTGGATTAAAGTCAAACAGAAAAAATGCACCTTGTTTGGAATAGCAGGGTTTATAGATTATCTTTTATTCATTCTGTATATTAATCTCGGTAATCACCCGCTGTTTATACGAACGGTGTGCTTACCCAGGGGACTTAATCCGACCGGAGGAACGAGCAGAGACTGGGACCGGGGAGTTTGCAGCTGTTAAACGTGTCTTAATACACCGACAGAGAAGCGCTAATTAGGGGAGAGGAGGTCTGTCATATTTAGTGTAGCATAAAATACTATATATGACATGGATTGAATCATTAAGATGTGATGTTTGTATGACCTGAGGGATTATTGCTTTGCCAGATATCAATAAGCTAGACAATTCCCTATTCCTGGTAGAATCAGTTGGCATTCTCAGCTACTAGTGGATGAAATTAATTGCAATCACCATCATGCTGTCAATATTGGACTTTGACATGTTGATTTTTATTTTATCCACCAGCAAACATCTCATCTGTGTAAGTGACTAAACAACCAAGTTTAGAACAGGGTTTAAGTTCAAGTTTAACTCTTTGTTGAAAAGAAAAGAAGGATTTTGTGGGCTCAAATGATTACAAATGCAAGATAAATTTTGTGTGGATTGCAGTCTGTTATTCTATTTTTTATTTGGTGATATGAAGATGAAGCATTAGTTAATACTACAGTTACATAATTTGTATGTTAATGAAACAAGTGGGTTAACAACAAGCTGGCATCTTCATGAAGTTTGCCTTAATGGAGCATTCCAGACAATTTCCTTATTTGGAATGTATCGAAACATTGTTTATGTATGAAGTACTGTAACCCGCCCAATTTCTGGAGTTTCTGTCAGACTGTTAGGTACCAGCACTAATGTTTTACCGAAAGTTCTCTCGTCCATAAACAAAACAGCATTGAGCACAAATCAATCCTGGATTGGCGATGACACGAGCACAAGATACTGGAGAAGGATAGAAGCATTTTGATCTATCGTTTCAGAAAATGTCATTGTATCTAATATTTAGAACTGTTATGGAAAATAAATTTCCAGAGGCATGATTATTAGGAACGTATTGCTATTTGAATCGATGCATTGCTGTGTATTTCTTTATGCAGTGAAGGACTTTCGATTGCTAGCTTATAGTTACAGTATATTCAAGAGATGAGGGACGACGGAATGTAAAAAATTTTAACTTTGCCATCAGCGTTCGTTGTTGGTCGTCTTTTGGCTAAATTGTGTAACTTTGTATCTCATATAAGAGCATCCATGTTATACATGGGCTATCTTTATGTAAGCTGTGACTATTTTTTTTAAAGGAGGGGAAGGGGAGGGGGGGGGGGAAAGTAAAAAAAGTTAGGCAATGCCTTTCAAACTTCTTTTTAGAAAGACTGACAATGTATGCACATATCTTTTCACTTCTAGTAAGCACTGCCAGTGCTGATTTTAAGTTTGGGTCTTTCAACAAAGGAAGAACAAACTGTAATTCGAAAACCAGGCAATGCTATCCAAACCTTATTTCTACAGTTTCAAGTTGTTGTGTTGCAGAGAATTCATGTTTACATCTTAAAGGCTCTTAGATTGTAAGGTATTAAAGCAAAGGCAGGGCATTATCCCTCATTCTTTTGCCAAAAAATGAATAAAACTTTTAAGAAGATATGCCTTGTTGTATAGGTACAATGATATTAGGGTTACCTGTTGATAGACTGTGGGATAAACAGTTAAGGGTGAGAATGAGAGAGAGGGTGGGTAGTATATAGGATTGAGAATGTGGGGGGGGGGGGGTCAAGCTAATGCTCAGTTATGTTGAAATTTACCACTCACTGTGAAAATTTATTGATATCGGAGCACTGCTTTATAACGAGAGGCATTGCTTATTTTCAATACTTACCAGTTTTTTGGTAAACTTTTATAATTCCACGTCAATCTTCACTTTCTGTCTATGTATATTGGAATCTGGGATTGTGAAGACCTTCAAGATCAATGTTAACATAGCTTGGTTCGTTTCCTAAAATCTTCATATTGAATTTATAATTTTGAAGTATTGAAAGGAGAGCTAAATAAATCTCTGTCAACATTGAATCATTTAGTGAGATTAGTCAAAGTAGTAAAAGTCATTTAAGTAATGAAAGAATCCTGGTAGCTGGGTCATGGGTTTCTATTAGCCCACATCTCACATTTAATGATTCAAACTATAGCTTTAGTATAACAATCAAATTACTATAATGGTAAATTGGAGCATATGATCATATATAATATCAATGCTGTGTTTATTGTTCTTCTATGTTAAACTGAAAGATATAACTTTGGCATTCTTGATAAAAGGAACCTAATATGGAAAACTGTTGAAAGGATAGTTATCTAGCCAGATAACTGGTCACAATGTATTGGTGGGTTTAAGTATCAGTTCAGGCCCTTATATAAGGGGAAGAGATGAGGGAGTTTTTTGTGATTCTTTATTTTTTGTGAATTTAAAGACCTTATATTGTAATTTTCAAGTTGAGGTTATTTTTATTGCAAAGGGTAAATATTGGTAAATGGCATAATATAGTGTCTACACAAAGTGCAATTTTAGATGTTGGTGTGTGTGGTGGTGTGGATCAGCTACACATGATAGCAGAGCATGTACCTTTTTTTTTGTGGTTATTTTATTGTTGGAATTGTTTAACTGAATGAAATATTTAACAGTAAAAAAACAGAATACTGACCAGAATACAGCATGTGTAATATTCTATAACAGCAGATTGCTCACTACAGGCTTTTACTACCAGGCTAGTATTCAAGGGAAGGAATGGGTTATATGTAAGGTATTTTTATTATAAGCCTTGTGTTATCGATTTAGGTTAATTTTCAAACAGTTAATTAATGGGTTAATTGAAATAATTTACTAACCCATATGTAGTCCTTTTCATTCAAATTATTTCCATAAATAAAGTTCACAGAGTTGGTTCATTTGATAATTTAGATTATGAAACCATCCAAGCTCTACAATCATTATTATTATTATGACTATAATCTGTTTCTTCCTGTATCATATGATGCCTTGTCATTACAACGTATCATGTATAATGCATGTTATGCGAAAAGTTTTTCGTTTAGAGCCCACACGGTTTCCAAAATGTTAAAATGTAGTTTGATGCCTTCAGTGAAAATGGCATGAATTATTAACAATAGTATTGTTGTGCAACCATAGTAGTCAATAGTCACAAAAGAAAAACATAATGTTAAGTGTCAGATGACTACTTCATAGCTCCTTTTACATAACAAATGATTCTTGAATTATTTGCCAGTGAAGGGGGGGGGGGGGTGTGGGTAGGTCTCATTAACCTCTTCCAGTTAACACTTCTTTTTGATGTAGCTCATGTTGTGTTGTTTTCATGGATTTCCATCTTGTTTGTTATGGCTAACAAAAGTCCTTCTTGGGCTTGAGCCAGTGTTAGTATACATATTTGTTTCTTGACCTAATATCTGGTTTATATGGATATATGTAGTTCTTTTACATGCATATATGTATATGCATGTGTTTATGCATGTGCATATATGTAGTTTTTTAGTATAAATCTTTACATCAGTCAGAAGAGTCGAGACGCATGCATTTTAATTTCTTTTGTCTTGATAAAATTGACAAATGCAATATCATGAAAATTTCAAGCTGTTTCCCCTCCTCCCCATGGACTTCAGTGCCAAGGCTTTATAATGTTAATGGGCATGTCATTTTTTGAACTTTCATTGATTGTGCATTTTTTGTTTTAACAATATCTTCTTTTTGTTTATAACAGTTACTCATTTACATATTTTTTTCTTCTTTTTTTTATCAAATGAAAATATGAGATATTCGTGTACATTAACATTATTACAAAAGGACTTTGTATTTGTCTTTTGTTGCTCAAGTTTAATTAAGAGTATACCCTAAGGATATATTGTATTTGAACAAGAATTCAGAGATAAAACAGTTGTCAATAGTAGTGAAATTTGTTACACCAGTGGACAATGTCTGGAGATGTTGAAGGGCCGAAGATATGTCCGGCACAGTTTATTTTTGAAAAATTCAACCACCTTGTTTTGATTAGAAACTGGAGCTGCTAATTAGATTTTGGAGCCAATTTCTGAAAAAAAATAGTAAAAATCTAGTGAAAAAAACTTTCAAAAAATTTACCAATTTGTGGGGATTAGCACTTGAATGTGTTGGTTAGAAAGTGTTATCAGATTCAGACCTGTAAGCCCAGTCGGGGCAGTACCTTCCCAGTCCAGACTTCTATGCCACCAATCTGTTCCACGTTCATGTATACAGAAACTTCACATTGTACAGGACATTAGAACCTCACGCCAACTCTGCATTCCTGGCTACAACTGTGGCAGTCAGGCAGTGATGTACTTATCGTTGCAAAACAGGAAATTAGAAAAGTTTTCAGACCGACTTGTTTGTAGTGAACCTGTAAAGGTAATGAAGTGCTTATTCTAATATATAATCTTGACAAAATTATTCTCAACATTTGACATGAAGAGTAAATACACAGTGCAACAGAGGTGCGCCGGCTAACTGCACCGGTGTTCTAACACCGTACAAATGGAACTATCAAGAACTGATAACCGCAGTGTGATAGTGACAGAGACACTCTCACTATAAACGATGCCACTGCAACATTTCACGATGCAACTATGAATAAAATGTATCATTGGTTCACACATAAAGAGACCTCAAAATGGTACCCATGTACCACACATCACAATTAAACCGGGGATTTGTATCGTGAAATTGCTGTGGATTTCACTGAACTGCACACGTTTGACTGCATAATGTTGAAGAATAAACACACAGAGATGACAACACACTACACATGGTTGGTTTTTAAACTGGATTATATTAAACCAACAACCGGAGGAAAGAAAGTTCAGCATTTCTACCTTTGAGAACTTACTACAAACCTGATTCCCTTCAAGACTACATTAAAAATGAAAATGGTGAAAAAAAGTTAGATTTGATGTCCTTATGCTTAGCCAATGTACAGCCATTCCGTTTTTACACATGTATATTACATAGAAATATATGTACACCATTGTTTTCTATAGATTATTTTTTTTGTGATTTCCGAGCCCAGACCATAAATACGAAATAAATATAAGGCTAATTGATTGATTGGCCTTCGTTTTTATCAATTAATTAAGTCTTTCATAGACCATAGACCCTATCCCTTCATGCTTCTGTTGATCCTTTCAAAAATGATTCCAAAAAGTTGAATATATGTGAGAAGCATGAAAGCTATACTTCTCTTTTTCATTTTTTTTAGAAACAAAGGATATGATAAGAACGAAGGTCGATTCCAACATTTAGGCAGAAAAGGAAAATGCTTAAATACTTCAGCAATGTTGCAACCTTCTGTGAGGTGTAGAAAGTTTCTCCGTTTTTGCAAAAAAAAAAAGACATCTAACAATTGTACTTACCATTGGAAATGGGAGTCCAAAAAATATACTAGTGTTAATCACTCCTCAATGCCAAAAACGTTTTGCACTATTATATCCAATCCTTAATTACTCTGCTTTAATGCACATTTTCTTATACTTCAATTCTCCACCCTCCCCCTCCCACCCCATTTCATGTAGAAGTCTCTGCTTGAGGGTCACATCTGAATGAGGTTCTTGTTAAATTTTGCTTTTTCCAGTACACTGCACACTAGGAAAGCACAGTACTTTTGGGTCACTTCAATTGAAGGTCGGAGTCAAATCATCACCATCATATCCATGGGGATCAACTTACTTGAGTGACGTCACATTTGAAATGTTCAACTTACTTAAGTCACTTCACATTTGAAATGTAGTGTCTTTTTGACTCAGTTTAAGCCATGTTCACCACTACCCAAACAAGCTATTATGAAATACTTGGCTTTACTGTTCAAAATGTTCTGAGATTAAGCCTTGTAATCCAGAGTAATGCAGTCTTACTCCCGAGCTCTGATCAGGAGGGAGGGGGGGGGGATGGGGCATGTAATACATGTAATAAACACCTCCATCTTCAACCATACACATCAGATCAATAGTAGTTCTTGGCACCATGCCCTACATGGGAGTCTACTTCAAAGACCATAGGGTCACACACCCTCCTCTTTAAATGCTAGATCCATCTCTGACTGTTCGTACAAGCTGCTACATGAGTTATTCATTGAACACAAGGGCGTAGGAACCGGTGGGGCTGGGGGGGCGCCAGCCCCCCCAGTGAAAAATATGGTGGGGCGGAAGTATCATTCCGCCCCCCGCTCCGCAAGTCAGAAAACCCCTTTTTCATTTCCAATGAGAAAAAAATCTCATTTGGAGCACCAAATTGCATCTAAGGCCAGGTGAAAATGCAAAGGTGAGGGGTCAAAGGGGAGGGGACACCCCCTCCCCTTAGACCCCTCCCCCAGGCCGGCCATCAGTCTTCAGCCCCCCCACTCAAAAGTACCTTCCTACGCCAATGATTGCACACATATCATACTTACATTGCAAGTAACTTTCTCAGCTATCTATATATTATCACAGATCGGCCAGTAATAACTGGTCACACACCAGACCATGTAACTCTATGCTGCTGTATGACATTTATTTGCCATAGACGTTGGTGTAACCTCTGGCCTGTGTGCTATTCCATGACATTTTATATATATACGAGGGGTTTCAAGTGACTTAAACTGTGACCACAATCGGTCTCCTGGGCACTTCTATAATCCAACAAATGAAAACATTTTTCTCTCTCTCTTACTGAAAAGATGTCACAGCCAGTAATAATAATGTCTAACACTGTTAGGTTATTTAAATGGAATTGAAAAGAACCAAACTTTATTATAGGCTGTTACAATCTTAGTCGAGTTACAATCTTAGTGGATTAACAATCTTAGTCGAGTTACAATCTTAGTGGATTAACAATCTTAGTCGAGTTACAATCTTAGTGGATTAACAATCCAGGTCGAGTTAACAATATTACTCCTGGGGGTTTGATGATGACACACTCTTAAGTTTAACAGCAGAACAGAATGGCTCAAAACAGATGCTGAAATAGATTATTCAATGTAACTGTGTTATGTGGTCTCTGAAGCACATTTTTTTGTCACTTCTAGAGACCTTTCATGCTGCTTAAAAGCTTGCAAATAACACTATATACCACAGGTGGGGGTAAACTCTGTTAAGTGACAATAGCCATCACCACTACCAGCTGCAGCAGCACAAGTGTTGATATTAAGTATGTTACAGTATGAAGTATCCAGCAGAACATTGCTGTGATCAAAGATTGTTATCATCCAACACTTAAACCAAATTATAAATGTCTAAAGCTTCCTACTTCCTTAATTCTCTACAACCTGACCTACCTCACAGCAAGGTTGTGGGTTGGATGAGGGGAGAGGAGGGGGGGGGGAGGGGAATGTCCTTCATCTCACTCACTCATCTCATTCTGAGTTCCCATTCAAGATTGGCCAAGCCCAATTTTGTACAGTAACACTTCACCTGTACCTAACATGCAGTTGCTCTA
Organism: Apostichopus parvimensis; assembly: GCA_000934455.1. Classification (NCBI taxonomy): domain Eukaryota; kingdom Metazoa; phylum Echinodermata; class Holothuroidea; order Aspidochirotida; family Stichopodidae; genus Apostichopus; species Apostichopus parvimensis. Next base: position 44,102 of record KN890848.1, read on the forward strand.
AAGCTGAGGTTATACATAAATTAAATACAATTGACCAAATGGAATGCAGCACACTAGAAGCCTTCCAATCTGCCCCCAAATCTATGCCCCAACCTTTAGAAGTGATGTCATCTGAATACAGAAATAAACTACATGTTAGGTTTATATCAAGCGCTTGGTAAAGACATCTCACAATAAATGGCCTTCCAAACTTTGTAAATAACTAACAAGATTATCGTAAACTGACTCTTACACGTACGCAGAGGTCTTTTCACTTATTTTGGGCTATTTGAGCAAGATGTTGTAATAAAAATTAAAGAAAATAAGAACAAAAAACCCCCAATGAATACTCACTCATCGTAATAACTTTGCATAGACAGGACCCTTTTTCTACAGAAAGCGGGCACAAAAGGCAGCAAGTTAAGCAGCCACCAAAATTTCCGATCAATAGCTTTCATTCTGATCATTGCACCAAAATTTCCATTATCCATGTCATGATTTTTCACAACAGCCCTACAATTTAGACATTTACAATCCTGTGGAATCAAAACCTCCACTAACAGTCACAAATTTCACACAGATATGCAAATTTACTTCACCTTCAACTAACTTGACCATCAACACACTAGAGAATTGATTTTTGAGCAGGCTGTTTCATTTTGCCTCCTGAACAAACCAGTACAGGCAACAGAATGGAGCCAGTAGCAATGGTTTCTCAATTGCACTTTTGGCAGATATCATCACTCCTGATAAGACATGATACATAGCCAAAACTACATGAACACTTGAGAAAATAGATCACGAGATGGCTTATACAATACACTCCTGTCTGAAATTAGACCAATCTCCACCGATTCAACAGCAACATGAACCATAGTGGCAATTACTGTCATCCCATATCATAACTGGTGTAAAAAAAAAACAAACAAACATGTTAACCCACCATATAACTACAAACTTAAAGTTTACCATACACAACTCCATACACAAATCTTTTAAGCCGACAAATGTATTGACCAAGCTTCATCGACACCTTGTGGCGACTACTGCAAGAGAGGTTTATTCAAGATTCTACAGATCGCTAAACTGGAGATCCAGTTTTATTATATAATCTTGCGTCCACATGAAGGTATCCCCCTCCCTGACCCCACACATACCCCCACCCCCCCACCACAAAAGGAAGGGAAAAGGAGAAAGATAACTCATTCACCTTCTGAACATCATTATTTTGATTTTGAAAATGTCAATGATTTATGAGTGTTATATAACTGCAACTGTACCATATGTGCATAACCCCAATTAGCAGCTTATTAACTCTACCTATTTATGACAGTATGTGACCCAAACAGATGGCGGTAAAATACCTTACCGACATTATTCAATCCTCCACTCTGCCAACTGGAGTCAACTTCATCAGCAACAAACATTTCTCCCTTGTAGAGCCTCAACAATGGCTAGTTCCTCCTTCTTGATAACATTGTTCTACAAAAATTACACTTCCTATTATACTCTCACCAAACAAAAGTTTAAATCCTCAACGTTTGTCAAATCAATGTGATTTGAGGGTTTCATATCTCTATCTCCTTCTAAACTGTTGGTGCTTTTCTCTCTGCACAAAACTAAAAGAAAAAAATAACCTCTTGCAAAACTTCCTTTGAAAGAATCACCACAAAAAAAGGAAAAAACATCATTTCAGTTTCCTCCTTGTCAAAAATGAAAGTCACAAGCACAACGATTTGACTCGCTGTCTCCGATTCAGCGCTTCCAGACGATGGCTTGTTGGGCTAGGCCTTTCGAGGGGATCATATCCAGCAGGTACTCTCTCTGACGATCCGAAGTCGTCGACATGCGGTACACTGAGTTCATGTGTTGTTTGGTCAACATGGGAAGTTGGCCCTGTAGAACAGAAATTACAGAGATATATGTCAAAAAGTTGAATGAAAAAAGATGGATATTTGTATGTTTCTTTTTTATAAAGCCAGGTATACAGTTGGATAATAATTGAGAGCAGGTTTGAGCCAAAGTGTCCCAAAATTAGTGACTAAATTGCCAAAAGTTGATTTAATGCATTGATGGCCAAAAGCAGATTTTGAAGACAAGAAAAGGCAGTCTTGATGCCCTGTAATACAAAAGGCCTGAGACTTAAAACAGAATCACTCCTTACACCTCTGTATTCTATGACCATAACCTGAGCTACTTCTCTGTGAGTACTTACAGCTGAAGCACCTGGATGAAGGTGTTGAAGATATTGATAGGAGTTTGGGAGTCTCTGTTGCTGCTGTTGTTGTTGCTGTTGCTGCTGCTGCTGAGAGGCTGGAGGAGGGGGATTCAAGATTCTTCTCACAGATGGCACTGACTGACTGCTCATATTGTACATGCTACGGGTTGGTTGCTATGGAAATACACAACATGAGACAGTTATATTACATGATAGTCAAATATGTTATTATCTAACAGGTCTCGGCAATAATATGATTACAGCATTTTCACAGAATGATAAAAGCAGTACCTTCAAGATTCTTCTCACAGATGGCACTGACTGACTGCTGATATTGTACATGCTACGGGCTGGTTGCTATCGAAATACAGAACATTCAAAGGGTTATTTTACATGATGTCAAAATATGTTATTATCTAACAGGCCTCGACAATAACGGTCGCCAACTCGCCATTGGTGAGTAGAATTTTAGTTTTGGCGAATCAAAAATGCACTACGCTCGACATTTTGGCGAGTGACTTGTGGGCTAGTCAAACTCCAATATTAGCAAGACTACTGTATCATTGCAGCATTTCACAGAATGATAGAAGCAGCACCTCGGCAAACTTGAAGCAAGTTTAAGTTGTAAGCTTTTTTTCTTGTAATGAACAATCTCAATGGGGATGAACTGTGTATAATGATTTGCTATCA